>ML779850.1:471888-487473 GCA_009831015.1 Picea engelmannii | reverse complement strand
AACCCTCCCCTAGGTTTCAAAATGATCTTGATCTCCTTCAATAATGGTCCTCTACACACACCCAACAAACAATAGGCTTACGGCCATTGTTTTTCTTGGCACCCTCTACTCACCTAAATTTTATGACAGCTTATATAGATTGGTTAGGCTCTTTTCCTTTCTTCTTGGTGTCGCCCATATCCATCCCTGGGGTGTCCAAAACCTCTAATATTTCTCTTAAATCATGCTTCTTATGGTTTTCTTCCAAGGTTGCAATCTTCCATGGACAATGTTTAACATAATGGTTCTCCCCACATAAACAACATGCAATAAAATGACCTTTTACCGATCTTTGTTGTACTATTGTGATGTCCTCCACTCTGTTGTTAGACTTCTTCCTGGGATACAACCATGCTTCTGATTGGTCCACACAGGTTTCCAACTTGTGATACAAGGAGTCAATCTTCAAACTAGCTTGTTCCAAGACTATCCAATGGCGTTGTACAACGTCCATGACTTATAGGAGTGGCCTCAACACAACAAACCCTTAAAAATATCATATAGAAACACAAAGACAATATTCTAATATTACAAGAAACTATGTATTTAGAGTAATATTTCCAAAAGAACCTAAAGAAATGTATTCCAGGTTGAAAGTGTGGAAGGAAACTTCAATGGATTAGGCTCTCAAATGGTGTTAGTTAATGATTTTTTGGGATAAGGTAAGCTCGACACACTATATATTGACTCATTTCTCTCCAAAGGAATATTGTATAATATAGTATTCTTTCATGTCAAAGCTTCAGTTACTTGGTTTTCAATTGCAATGAATTGAAAGGTTATACTTGCCTTTTCTAATGTGCATTGAAGAGACATTTCATTCCTAAATAATTTGCTAACCCCATGAATTACCTTGGTTCAATTAAATTATCTTGGATCAACCAATTTACAACGAATTTTATATTTCTTAGGTCAATACAAAATTCACATCCTCTAACTACAAAATCCATACAAAACAATAATTGTTTTCCAAGCTCATATTTCTTCATGTTGGCTTGCAATTAATTGTGGGTTAATATGGCATTACCATATTACAATGTAATAGGGTAATCCCATATTACATTGTAATATGGCATTACCATATTACAATGTAATATGGTAATGCCATATTACAATGTAATATGGTAATGCCATATTGCATTGTAATATGGTATATCATATTACAATGTAATATGGTAATACCATATCTCGTGTAATTTTTTTTTTTAAACTTAATGCCATCGTCACAATATCGATGATAGTTCGTCGGAAAAAAATTGCATTTTGACCACCGTGGCAATAGCGATGAACTTTCGTCGCAAGTTGCCACAGGTTTTCGTCGCACATACAACATCTTCGTCGTAACTTTGGTCTTGATGAATCAATGTCGTCGCTATTGCCATGGGTATTCGTCACAAGTTGCCATGGTTTTTTGTTGCAATTGCGACGAAATTTCGTCGTAATTGCCACGATTGTTCGTTGTACTTGCGATGAGGTTTCGTCGAAATTGCGACGATGCAAAGGGTTAACCGAACTTGAAGGTGGTGACACATGGAGAGATAATTTCGTCGGTGTTTCCACGCACACCTGAATCGTCGATAGAGCAATGAAATTATTCTGACAAAAAAAAAACTAGGCTTTCGTGGAAATTGCGATGAATAAGTGTGGCAATATCAACGAAAAACCGTCGCAAATTTGGTCATATGTACTAGTGTAATTTGATCATCTTACATTTTCGACTACAATAGTCAACCGACTATCTCTTAGTTGATTGGAGGGTCTAGTCGACGGAGTCAACTATCCCCTACAACATCTCTCCCCACCTCAATAACTTTCTCATCCTGAGAAAGGGGGGAGTATACAAAATTAAATTTACAAAGATTTATTACAATATTGAGAAGTAGAAGACAAAGAGAGGAAGAACAATTGAAATAGGATACAAAATTTTCATGTGCTTGACCAACTTAAGGGATTGCATCCAACTGTCACCGGTCACTGGTCGAGTCAATTGTGTCTTATTTTCTGTGGAACTGATGTGTTGGTCACATTTCTATGTTTTTTGGGTCAAAGATGTTGTCTTCTTGTAAGAGGGCCATTCCCTTAGTTATTCTTTTGAATTGATTGAAGGACCTATTTTGGTAGCATCCTTGGTTTTGAGTCCAACACCATTTCTTCTCACACAAAAGTGTTACTTGAAAAAATATTTTGAAATTCTATTTCCACGCTCTGTTCAAGTAACCTGAACTAGACTGTGGCTTCCCTCACCATTTGTTGGGATGATTCTTGAATGATCAAATTCCTCTAAGAGTTGATCGATTGAAACCGCAAATGAGCATTCATGCCTTTATGAGGTGGAAAATTTCTTCTTCTGACATTTGAGACCAAGATGGTTGATCCACTTTTTATTTCTGAAGGTTTGGTTCCGGGGGTCTCATCGTCTACTAAGTTCTTCGAACCCATGGTTTATGTTTTAGAACTTAGCTCTTTACATAGTGGGTTTTCTCTTTTCTTAATCTCTCTTATATAGGATTTGTATTTGTGTGATTGTAGGTAATCTGAGTGATAGAGGAATATGTCATACGCAACTCAATCTCCCAAATATAGAAGTGCATGAATGGTGATGGCCATTGTCATTTATGACCAAATCGAATCACATTGATATGAGTGCCACTACTTTGTTGTACACTTACAAATCCTTGTTGTCTTACAAATATATATTTTTTTCCTTGACTGAATGATTCGCAAGTGTGTGATCTATAGTCATGATTATTGAATAATTAGAGAATTTCATGCAAGAAGTCGTTTAGGTCAGTGCTCAACTAGAACTCATGTGATCCCCATTAGGAAATAATGATGGTTGTTTCCAATTGATTTTTCATAAGTGTCGCAATGACTGACTGTTACATTGGTAGTTACACAACGATCATCCTTGTCATGTAGATCATTAATGTTTTTTTTATTCTCGTATGTCCTTTCCTAACACAATTTGAATGCACTTTCTTTATTGGAGTCGATGTTTCCTTGGTCGATATTTTCCTAAACTCAACCGATGAGGTCTCCTCTATTAATGTGTGGTTGGTACAAGGGTCAATCGACTATTTTTCTTAAATCATTAGGTTTTTTGTTGTCAGTGGGACTTAGCTGATCTTATTGGTGACTTATGCGCTTGTTCATTTTACTATGCCTCACTCTGTCTGTATGATATCGATGTTCCATGTGCTTGCTTGATCCACGCTTTCTTGATGTTGATCTATCTCGATCACTTGATTGTATTTTCATAAGTATTTTCCTTAGGTTAGATGATGGAGTGGTATGTTAGTCATGTCTTCGTCTGCTTCTTCCTCTCTCCATTTCCCTTCTTTGTTTCTTTCTCTTTGATGCCTTGATAGATCTTTAATACTTAAATTTTCTTTGGCGATTTCTTGTACTTGAATTTTTACAACCAATCTTTTTTATAAGACTAAGAAAGGTTTATTTTTTAAGTATATTATTAGTCGATAATGTCCCAATTCTGATCAAAATGTCAGATTTGCATCCCTGTTGGAATTTCCCTGCTAGATTTTGACAACAGGGTTCTTATCTTTCAGTGGTGATACTTTTTTAGATGGACACCATTAATTTTTTTTTTTGAATGGGTTCCCCAACAGTGTTCGGAGTTGGACCGCTTTGGTTGATCTAATATCTTTGAAAACATAAGGCCCAAGCCATACTATCTCTAGTATTCTTGGTTTACCTTTTATATGAATGTCATACAACAAAACTAAATATCCTTTTTTTTAAATCCTTCTTCTTTATATGTCACTCGTGCCACATAAAAAGATACACACATATAGATATAGACAATGGCATACACAAGTAGTGAGATCCCAAAGATATGCATTTATTAAAGGATATAGAAATGCATTACAATCTATACAATCTATTTCATAGCGCTATCAGAATCTCCATGTTCTTTTCTATTTATATTCCTATATGTATAGTTACCAGGAAGTTGTAACTACTTAACTTCTTGGGTTGGTCAGTTAGTAGATACTTCGACCAAATTACATTTTTGACTACAACAGTCAATCAACTATCTCTTAGTTGACTTGTGGGTCTAGTCAAATGGCCCCTACAACAGGATGCAACAACATGTTTTTGGTGTACCCCATATATGGGTCCACGTTTTTTTGTGTTTAGAAAATGTCATAGTTTGTTATGATAGGGCTCATCGGCCTCAAGCCTAGAATGTTTATGTGCCAATGGAACCATTTTGTACCTATAAAAATTTGGGGCTAACAACCCATCTTTTTTACTATGGACCTCTTTAATATATATATATATATATATATATATTACATTCTAGATTGGCATTTGTTTCATCATTAAACACAAGTACATAACATTGACACATGTAAATATTCAGTATTTGCAAGTATATTAGAATAATGCACAAAAACTGAATATTGAATATTTACTTGCAAATACTGAATATTTACATGTGTCAATGTTATGTACTTGTGTTTAATGATGAAACAAATGCCAATATAGAATGTAATTAGCATATGAATCAATTACTAGATTTGATTGCCTAGGAACGTGTATATATGTAATGAAATCAAAATGTAACAAGGTCAGATTGCGGATACGGTATAATCCCTTCAACTATGACACAACCAAGTGAGAGTCTAAATAGATTTGGAGGGATCAAATCCCTAATGAAAAAGAATCTTGTGAAAAGTCGATAATGGCACTGTGCTCTACTATATTATTAGAAGTCACCTCGAGACTAACATCTGTAGCGAACACTAGCCGGTTAGTGGGTGAATAAATCACCCCGATAGTGGAAGTGAGGTTCCAAGTGTGGTCATTGGCATCCTCTAAAAATACGACATAAATTGAAGACTCTCCTGGAAATTTCCACACAACATAAGCAACACCATTAACAATGTAGAAGAAGCAAAATAAACCTACACAAACTATATACAAAATTAAACAATAATTACAAGAGAACTAGTACTCAGGAAACAAGGCTCAAGCATAGTATGTTTTGAGGTAGAGATAATTTCTAGGTTCTAGAAACACATTGTCATCATAATAAACTAATTCATAAGCCCCTTTTTCCAATACATGTCTTATTATAAATGGATTGCGCTATAGGGGGTTGAATTTTCCCACTCCTAAGGCATCCTTATCCTGGTCATAGAACAAAACAAGGTCACCTTCAAATCGCACCCTAGGATGAATAGACTTGTCATATTGGGACTTTACTCATTTCTTATGCACTTCATTTTCTAAAGAAGTATCTCGACGTTTTTTATAGAGATGTTCCAAGTAAACAAGGATCTCTTCAAGTTGATTCATTTCAGGGAGGAGCTCAACAACAATTTTTCAGCGAAGGGATTTCGCATTCAATCAGAAAAATTGTTTCTATTCTAAGAACAAGTTGAAAAGGTGAGAAGACTATTTCAATTTTGACAGAGGTATGATAGTACCACAATGTTAGATATAACATTAAATGTCAATTTGATCTGGTCAAGTTGACACTTCTCCTTAAAATGGTTTTCAAGGATTTGTTAACGACTTCGACCTAACCATTAGCTTGAGGATAGTAAGGAGACAAATGATCCTCCCTAAAACCCAGTTTTGATTCCAATTCAGACATCATGCGGTTCTGGAAGTGACTTCCATGGTCAGTGAAAATCTCTTTCGAAACCTCAAATGTAGCTATGACTTGATTGAAAATGAAAAGTGTTGCAGTTTCCACATTGATAGAAAATGTCTACATGGATTCCCCCTAGATGAAATTGGGTTCCATGTCATAAAATATACCCCCCACTTCATGAAGGGGCCAAGGGTAATAATGGGAAACATGGGAGCATGGACCACGTGCATATTTTTAGTGAATATTTGACAGGGGTGGTATTTCTTGACTACTTCGACACAATATTTAAATACCATTGGCCAGAAGTAGCTGACACACAAAATATTCTAGGTTGTTTCTAAACATAATAAGTGACCACCACATTATACACCATGGAATTGATTCAAAATTAACTCTACTTCCTCATGAGTTACGAAACGATAGATAATTGAGTCCACCCGTCATTGATACAAAGTGTCGACGATAATGAGGCAATTCTTAGCTAGGCAGCAGAATCGTTGTCACTCATCTCATGAGAAATGTGCAGGGAACTTTAGATTTTGGAGATATATGATGATATTCCCATACCCCCCTCAAACCCCCCTGTGCACCCGACGCAATGTAGCAGACACTAGATATAGTCGTGCAAAGAATATAATACATAGCCAACATTATCTCACTTGTTGTTTTCTTTGTATATAGGGTGTTACATGGTTACATAGTCAACAATACAGGGTAGCAATTCCCAAAGAGAACTTCTCAGTGATCATAGATTTTGTTAATGAATCTGCAACATTCTTCAAAGTGTCCACCTTCATCAACAACACTTTATTTTCTTCAACCATGTCTCTCACAAAGTGATATTGAATATCAATATGCTTTGTCTTTGAATGATAAGTCGTGTTCTTTGCCAAAAAAAATTATCTTTCACTATCACAATCTATCCTTACAACTTGTTGTACCAACCCAATACCTGAACACAATATTTGTAACCATACTGCTTCCTTACTTGCATGAGTGGTTTCCATGTATTCAACTTCTGTATTTGAAAGCACCACTAGAACCTGTCTTTTTCTCATCCAACTGATTGCTCCTCCAAATAGGTTAAACACATACCCGCTTGTAGATATCCTATGATCTAGATCGCCAGCCTAGTATGCATAAAAAAATCCATGTATTTCCAACACTCTGTCCAATACTGGTCTTCCTTGGTAGAAAACTCCATACCTAGTAGTGCCACACAAATACCTAAAAACAATTTTTACTGTTGTCCAATGCTCCTTCCCTGGTTTTGACATATACCTGCTCAAAACTCCCATTGAATGTGCAATGTCGAGTCTGGTACAGACCATTGCATACATCAAACTACCAACTACACTAACATATGGAATACGATACATGTACTCCTCCTCTTCCTGTGTCTTGGGAAAATGATCTGCATATAACTTTACACCAACAAGAATAAGGACCTTGACCGACTTACATTCCTACATATTAAATCTCTGCAATAGTTTCTCGACATATTTTCTCTGATTTAACCAGAGTTTCCTCTTTTTCTGATCTCTTTTAATTTCCATGCCCAAAATGAAATTTGAAGCATTGAGATCCTTCATGTCAAATTTAGAGGAAAACTAAGATTTCACATCTTGGGTAATCTCCTTGTTGTTTCCTATCAGTAAAATTTCATCCACATACAATACCAAATAAATCAAATGATCACCAATTAATTTAAAATACACATAGTGATCCTCTTTGCTTCTTGTGATTCCAAGTCCCATTGTATAAGTATCAAATTTTTGATACCACATCCTTGGTGATTGTTTTAAACCATACATGGAATTTTTCATCTTTCATACCAACTCCTTCTTTCCCTTTACAACAAATCCTTCTGGCAGCTTCATAAAGATTTCTTCTTCTAGATCCCGATGTAGGAATGTTGTCTTCACATCCATTTGTTCTACTTCAAAATCAAATAAAAGAACATCAAATAATATAAATCTTATAGAAGTTAACTTGGCACCAAGAGAAAAAATCTCACCAAAATCAATTCCCTTAACCTGGGAATAACCCTTTGTTACTAACCGAGCTTTCTATTTCTCTACTTTGCCTTCTACATTCAACTTCTTTTTAAATACCCATTTTCTTCCAATGATATTTATTCTAGTTGGAAATTCCACTAGATCCCAAGCCACATTCTTATCCAAGGCTTCCATTTCTTCATCCATGGACATTTTCTAGAGATTTCCATCCTCTGAATCCACTTTATTTCTGATAGTTCTAGGATCATCATTGGTAATAGACAAAGAAAAATTTCAAATGAAATCAGATGGAGTATACCTCTCTGGTAGCATTCTTTCTCCAACTAATCTCCTCAATACTGGAGTATGAGGATATTCTTCTTCTGATTCTGATTCTTCTATAGAGTCTGATTCATCATCCTTTAAATCAAACTCTATTTTCTCTGGTTCTTCCTTACTTCGTAGGAATTTCTGTTTAACAACATCCTTCATTTCTCTAAATACCACATCTCAGCTATACAAAACCTTCTTAGTTTCTAGGTTCCAAAGCTTATAACCTTTGAGACCATATTTATACCCAATAAAGATACACTTTTCATCCTTCTTATCTAGCTTACTCTTATTTTCCTTTGGAGCATGAAGATAGGCCTCACAACCAAACACCTTGAGATGTGGGAGATAAGTTTTCTTACCAGTACATACCTATCATGGAGCCTTTTCATCAAGTGTTAATGAGGGTGATCTGTTGACCAGGTAAAATGAAATACCCACTGCCTCTACCTAGAATTCTTTCCCTAACTTGACACCACTGAGCATGAACCTTTCTTTTTCCATAAACATATTGTTCATCCTTTCTACAACTCCATTTTTTTTAGGTGTATATGGAGTATTATTCTGCCTTGCTATACCACATTTCTTATATAATTCTTCAAATTCATTCCTATAGAACTCTTCGCCATTATCTGTCCTCGACACCTTAATTATTTTCTCTGTTTGATTATGAACAAGAGCCTTAAACTCTTTAAACCTGTCAAAGTCTTCAGATTTCTTCATGAGGAAATATATCCAAGTATTCCTCGGGAATTCATCTACAAATGAGACACAGTACATAGATTTTCCCAATGATGGAACCGACACAGGTCCAAACACATCATTATGAACTAGCTGTAAAATTCTTTTTGCCCTCGTTTCACCAGAGGGGAATCTTACCCGATTCTTCTTCCCATATACAAAATCCAGAGAGAAGTTAGACATACCTTCAACCATACCTTTACCGTGTAGTAGTCAAATACCCTTCTCTCTGATATGCCCCAGTCTTTGATGCCACAACATAACCTTTTCTCTAGAAACTATAGGAGTTATTTCTTATTCAACTCCAATATTAGGAACAATGGAATTATTACACCTATCACTAATAGTTATTCCTTGTAGCTTATACATAGTTCCAAACCAAACTCCCTTCAACAACACCATTTCTCTATGATGTTCCTGACCATCAACTTTAAACCAAGCAATGCCACCTAACGACTCTATCTTTGCTACATCCCCGACCTTAGACCAATAGTCTGGGACATGCCGCTAAAAGAAAAATTCATGCTCTGATACCATTCTCTGATAGCCATAGTCTTAATCTACTAGGCTATGCCACACATAGATACTTGCGGAAACATCATACACATCCATATAAACATATAAATGACAATTATCATCTACATATATAAAAACATATACAGACGGCATATTCTAATATTACACAGATTAATGCTTAAGCGACAATAATAGATACATATTTAACAGATGACTTACGTTCTACTATCGCATAGGATAAAGCATAAATAATAGTAAAAACATACATACCATATTCACAGACAAACCCATAAATATAACAACAAATACAAATACACATGTAAATGAACATAGGATTGGTACTTATATATTAATTGAATTACACCAACTGTGTGTAGACCTTCCATAAAACTCCCAGCCTTAGATCATGCTACGCATCACTCTCAGCAGTGGGTCACCCCCTAGCTGGGACTAAACTCCACCAGGAAATGGATTCCTACGCTAGGAAGGGACAACAAGAAGTTGCATAGTACAACAGGAAGGATTTTCTCCATGGCATCACTTACGCCCACAAATCACAGACTCTCACTCCCCACATACCTGTCCCACCCCAGGAGTGTACACCTTCAATGTCCAATAGTCCATCGATTGCTACACCTTCCTTTCCTTGGGCTTCAACAACATGCCAGATAATGAATTCTCACATCTTTTTAGCTTCTACTGGACTCCCTCTAGGAGAACTCATTTCCTCAACACACTCTCTCACCTGGAGAGAGTTTCTCACAATCCTGACAACCTGCTTCTTCTATTCATGGGTCTGACAAACCACTTCTTCACTCCCGCTCCTGAACATACGAGCATGGTGATGGAAGCATCAGAACTAGGCATGGGGAATGTGACTGTCAGGACAAGTGCAGGAAACCCCCAAGGGAAACGATGTAGCATGGGTTTCAATTCAGGTCTGTTGTAGAGGTTTAGTGTGGTTCATGAATTCAACAAGGTGTACCAGGGTACTCGGTGCTTGCTGGGTGTGCTCGTGAAAAAATTTCCAAGAGAAGAACCCAAAATAATATGAATTCTCACTTATATTGCATGTGCCTAGGCTGACACATAGCGCTCATGAATCAGATTCCTCTCCATTTGGATGTCGTACCCTCTTTCCAAAGGAACTTAGGATAACTGGGTTTATTTCCCCAAACTTTAGTAATCTATGGAAATACATTATAATATTCCCTTGGGTTAATCCCTCAAGATTAACCCCTTTTCCTAGTCTCTTAGCCTCCCCTTCCTTACCCAACCTAGTGGAGCTTAGTCCCCCATACTCTTTCTTCATGGTAGGTCTACACGCAACGATGTTGTTTAAATTAATAATATGAATATTTACATGTACAAAACATGCTCCCGGCCTTTAATATCTAGGCTGTCTGGCCTAATAAACACATAAACCTACCATCTTATAATTACTTGGCTCACGAACCTACAAAATGTGTTACATTCATAATTACAACTGGGTCTCGGCCTTGGGATATTACAATCCCCTCCCCTTATTTTTTCATTGTCCTTAGTGCAACTCATTTACACAACATCAACAAGATTTTGAAAATCCTCAAAAAGATGCGGGTATTCTTCCCGCATAGAATGTTCGTGCTCCCATGTTGCATCCTTAGGACTGTACCAGGTCCATTGGATCTTTACGATCATTATGGCTTGATTTCAGAGCTGCTTGATTTTCTGGTCCAATATGCACACTAGATGCACCAGAAAGGTGCTTTCTTGCTCCACCTGAATCACATTCCAATCAATAACATGATTAGCATCAGATATATATTTATTAAGGAATGAGACATGAAATACATTATGTATTGACATAGTTGTAGGCAGTGTAAGCATATAAGCTACTAGACCAATCCTCTATAGGATTTCAAATGGTCCACAATATCTGGCTTCCAACTTGGAATAGTGTCCCAACTTCATGGAACTTCTATTGGTTTTCACCTTCAAGAAAACATGATCACCCACTTTAAACTCCTTGTGGGTTCTTCCTTTGTCAAAATAGTTTTTCTACCTATCTTGGGCAGCCTTCAAATTATGTTTTATCTTTAACAATTTCTCTTCCATTTCCCTGAGCAACTCTGGTCCAATCACTGCCCTATCAGCTGGGTTGTCCCAACTTACTGGGGTGTTTCACTTTCTTCCGTAAAGTGCTTCAAATGGGATCATCTTCAGTGATTCTTGATACCCATTGTTTTAAGAAAAATCTACCAAGTGTAGGTAGTCTTCCCATATGGAGGGTTTTTCCATCACATACATTCTTAACATATTTTCTATCACCCGATTAACTATTTTTGTTTGTCCATCAGACTCAGGATGATAGGCTGTGTTGAAGTTTAGATTTATTTTGAACCCCTTGACTAAACATTTCCAAAACTTTGAGGTAAAATTTGGGTCTATGTCAGACACAATTATCTTGGGTATGCCATGCAATCGTGCTAGTTCCCTCATATAAATATCTCCAACATTAATTTCCTTATGAGTAGTCTTTAATGGAATAAAATGGGCGACTTTAGTAAGATTATCCACCACTACCATGATGGAATCATGTTGCTTGTTTTTTCTGGGTAATCTTGTGATGAAATCCATTTTCACCACATCCCACTTCCACTCGGGGATGGGTAATGGTTGCAGAAACCCAACTGGGTGTCTATGCTTGACCTTGACCCTTTGAAAATCCTAGCATTTGGCTATGTATTCTGCAATTTCTTTCTTCATGCCTAGCCAATAATATTGGCCCTTGACTACTGAAACTGTTTTCTGATATCCATGGTGCCCAACATAAGGCACATTATGCATTTATTTTAAAATCGCACTCCTCAATTCAAGAGAATTGAGTACATAAACTTTATTTATGTACAAGAGAAATTCATCGATTCCCAGTTTGTAATCTTCAGCTTTCTGCTGCATTTTACCTTGTTGTAATTTAGTTACTAACTCCATGTATTGCAAATCAATTTCACAGCCTAAGAAATTCTTCCTTTAAGATCCATCTGATACATGCTAATGGTTGTAGCATGTAGCTCATGCACTCTCCTGCTGAGTGCTTCAACCACTTTTTTCTCCTTTCCTTTGATGTGCTTGATATCAAAGTGATATTCACAGAGAAATTCCAACCATCTACTCTGCTTAGCATTCAAGGTAGGATGATAAAAAAAATACTTTAGACCATTATGTTATGTCCTCAACTCAAACCTCTTTCCCATGAGGTAGTGCCTCCACTTCTTCAAAGCATGCACTATGGCTGCCAACTCCAAATCATGAGTGGCATAGAGCCTTTCATGCTCTTTCAATTTCCTAGATTCAAAACATATCACAAATCCTTTCTGACTAAGGACTCCTCTTAGTCCTTCTTTACACGCATCTGTGCAAACCAAAAAATCTTCATCTAGATCTACAATCTTCAGAATTGGAGCACTGGTTAACAACTGCTTCAATTGTTGGAAGCTCATTTCACATTCTGTTGTCCATTGAAACTTCTTCCCCTTCCTTTAAAAGGAAGTGATGGGATGAGCTATTCTCGAAAAACCTGCAATGAACCTTCTGTAGTAGCCAGCTATACCCATGAAGGATCTGACTTATGTCACACTCTTAGGTGTTTTCCACCTTTTAATGGCCTCAATATTTTCAGGGTCCACTGCTATCCCTTCTTCAGATATGATATGCCCCAATTGGTGATTTTTTTTTTGATAAAATGATCACTTTCTCAATTTGGCATACAGTTGATGCTCTCTTATCACTTGCAACACCATTCTCAAATGATGATCTTTCTCTTCCTCTATCTTGGAATATACAAGGCTGTCATCCAAAAAGACAATGACAAACTTGTATAAATATTCTCGGAAAACACCATTCATTAAGCACATGAAAACAACTAGTGCATTTGATAACCCAAATGGCACCACTCTGAACTTATAATGACCATACCTTATCCTGAAGGTGGTCTTGTTGATGTCTTCCTCTTTAATCCTTACCCGATGGTATCTCGATCTGAGATATATCTTTGAAAATATACTTTCATCCTTCAACTGATCGAAGAGATCATCAATACTTAGTAGAGGATACTTTTTCTTTATATTCACTTTGTTCAACTATCTGAAATAGATGCAAAATCTTAATGTCCCATATTTATTCTTCACAAACAAGACTGGGGCACCCCAAGTTGACACACTTGGGTGTATGTATTCCTTCTTTAAAAGTTCTTCCAGCTTCATTTGCAACTCCTTCAGCTTTGGTGTATTCATTCTGTAAGGATTCTTTGATACTAGAGCTACTCCAAGAATTAAATTAATAGAGAAATCAATATCTCTCTTTGGGGGTAGTCCTGGTACCTCCTTGAGCACATCTTCAAAATATT
Source organism: Picea engelmannii (assembly GCA_009831015.1). NCBI lineage: Eukaryota > Viridiplantae > Streptophyta > Pinopsida > Pinales > Pinaceae > Picea > Picea engelmannii. The sequence continues at coordinate 473,840 of ML779850.1, read as the reverse complement.
ATAGGACTGCATGATACTCCATATTTGGAACCTTATCCTTATATGCTTCCTCTATATGGGCTGCAAATATTTGACAACCCTTCCTGTAACACTTCTTCAGTTGCATTGCTGATATTTCTCAGACAGTAATTTCCATGGGAATTCCTTAGACTACTCTATGATTTCCTCCCTCATCTAGGAAAGTGAATGCCTTTTTATGACAGTCTAATATGGCATGGTCTTGGTCCAACAAATCCATACCAATTAGGAAATCATATGATCCCAAAGGAAATATTTTCAAATCTGCCTGGGTACCCAGTCCATTCATGCCCACTGGACATGATTTAGCCAACTCAACAACTTTCCTCTTGGCTCCTGTATCCAGCTATACCAGACAATAATTCTTATGCTTTTTTCTTGGAAAAATAAATCTTTCCAAAACCTTAGGATCTATATAGCTATGACTATCCCCTGCGTCTGTTAAAATAGTAAAGGCATGGTTATTGATCATACCTTCAACTTCAATCATGTGTGATTGAAACTCAACTTGCTTGTTGTCTAGGGATGCATAGATTCTTGGTACTCTTCTACCCATCCCCTCCATTGTTTCTTATTGCTAAACATGGTGAAAAAATCTCACCTTGTCCTTTCTGTGAGGGAAATATCTATACCTTTGATCTCCATTATATCCACAACACTGCATAGGTGTCTGCCTTGTCCTTTGCCCACCTACTTCAGCCATCCTAGGCTCCCTCAAAACTGGTTGTCCTTGAGGACTATTTCTGAAAAATGGTGGCTTGGTTCCCTTCTGCCTCTATTCCTTCTTGAACTTCTTCTTGTCTTCCCAATATCTTTGGAAAGTAGGATTTCCCTATGTTGATAATGTAATCATTTTTCTCTCCTTATGGTTTCTTCCAGAGTCTTGGGATCATCATATTGGATTTGTCACTGATAAAATATGACAACCCACTCAGATACCTATGAATCTTGACTATCTCTTCCCTAATGAAAGGGACATACATCAACAACTCTAGAAATATCCTTTCATATTCATCTATAGTCATGCTATCCAATTTAAGTTCAAATAACTCCTTCATATTCTTGTCATAATATCTCTTGGTTAAGTACTTCTTTTCAAAATGTTTCTTGAATTCTTGGTGTAGGGATCATTTTCAAACATCCCTTCACAAAACTTAATAGCTAGAAATCACCAATTACTCAACACTCATTACTGTCATTTATAATCAGTTGTATGTGAACATATATCAACAACATATAACAACAACATATATCATCAATAAGTCATCACCAAAAGGAACACAAAGAACACAAGATGTATGTACAATGTTTTTTTGGTTATGGATTACAATCCCTAGGTTATCAGCAACAACTGAATAGAGTTACAAATCCACAAGAGCACTAGTTTTACAATGCAAGACTCAACTTACACAACTCAGCACCAACTGAGAAATGGAATCAATCCTCAACATATACCAATATGTCAACAGGTACACGACCTGTCAATAGTGCAGCACACATATGTACTATAGCCTGGATATGCCTTAGGGTTTTCTCTCTTTGAAAAACTTAGATCCTTTGCATCCTTTAGTCACATCTACTTATGTCTTTCATTGTCCCATATGAACCATAACCAATCACAACACATCTATGCTCTCCCGCATCTTACTCATGCTTCTCAACCATATAATATAATTGTTACTTGGTCATGTATAAGCAACCAGTATACTATGGAAATCATATCGGTACTGAATCATAAGAGTTTTGATCACTCTATCAATCAACCAACATAACCATATCACAACAGCCATACCAAGAACTTCTTAAGCATTCACCATACTGTTATAACCCTAAATTGCACTATCCCTACTTACCTGGCATCAGGCCTACTCATTGCCTTTCCTTGCCAAAGCCATGCTGAACAGACTCTTCAAAAACCTCCTCAATCAAGTAAC
>ML779850.1:415726-462889 GCA_009831015.1 Picea engelmannii | reverse complement strand
CCCGATTCCTGATTCCTGGGCTCACTCATTCAGCATATCAGTACAGATTGGTAAAGAATTGGTAATGTATTTCGGCCATCAGATGCTCTTCTGACCTCACACATTAGGGGGCATCTGTTATAACCCTAAATTGCACTATCCCTTCTTACCTGGCATCAGGCCTACTCATTGCCTTTCCTTGCCAAAGCCATGCTAAACAGACTCTTCAAAAACCTCCTCAATCAAGTAACCCGTGCCCTAACTTAACACTGGGCGCGTTGGGACGCTGGCAGGCCTTCTGCAGCACGCGTGTGAACGTTGGCTGGCCCACTACAGCCCGCGTTTACCTAAAAAAGCAAAAAATCAGGAAATTTTCCACCGGGACGAAGATCTTTTTGTCAGTTAACTGGAACTCCCAGCCATGCATGGCCGAGATTTCGCCTAAAACCCTAGCTCCTTCCATCCTATAAAAGGAGGGGTAGGGGTACTATTCAAAGGAGGAAAAATCATAGCAAAGAAACTCTGTCAAATTGCCAAGTCCGTTTTGTCCCAACCCTTTAGCCTTGCTTCAAGCTTTAGGAGAAATTCAAGCAACAACAGTTGGAGGACAAAAGAAGAGGAGGAGCCCAGGATCAGGATCGAGGAATGGTGGTCGGTCTCTCTAATCATTGTAAGTTGGTTCATATTGAGATTAATGAAAAATATACTTTTCCCGTCCCGAACACATGAGTCTTATCTATGTTATTTGATTTGTGTTTAATCTCTAACCCTCTAGTAGATCAGTAGCATGCATGCGTAGTTTTGTCTTGATTGCAGGAAGCTTTGTGGAAGGAGCAGCAGCACGGAGATAAAAGCTCAACGGAGGATCTACTTCAACCGTCGATAAAAAGGTTAGTTGATTCTTCCCATGTTTGCCTAAGAAAAAGGGTTATAGGTTTGGGTAGGAGGTTAAAAGTTATTCTTGAAGGGTCATGATCTGCATGCAAGTTTAAAGCCCTAGCTTGCTAGTCCGTAGGGTAGAAAAACCCCACAACACATACAATAAGAAAGAATATCCATCAAGACAACTATGTAACCATACCAGAGTTTCTATGGAAGATCCCAGCCCATGGAATGTAGATTTGGAACTTTCTTCAGACTTCAAGAACCTAGAATCAACTCACACTCAAGTCTCCATGAATTCATCCAACTGTATGCGCTCTGCCTTCCTTCATCCCCTTGCTATGCTCAAGAGATTATTTTCACAAGAGACCTTTGCTTCTTTTTTATACTCTCCAAGTAGCTTCCTTAGAAGCATCTTCTAGGCCACTTTGTCCACATAGTCACCTATGTCCAACTTTGCCCAATTTTCCACTTGTCCATGTATCCAATAGCCACTTGACCACTTAACCCATTTTCCTCATTTTATGGTTAACCTTTTTATAATCACTTTCCATAATTAGAAAGTTCTCCATTTACTTTATTATTTAAAAAATCCTCATTGACTTTGTCACTTTACTTTATTATTTAAATAATCCTCTTTGATTTTGTCACTTCACTTTAATATTTAAATAATCTTCTTTGACTTTGTCACTTTATTATTTAAATAATCCTCTTGACTTTGTCACTTCAATTTATTATTTAAATAATCCTCTTTGATTTTGTCACTTCACTTTATTATTTAAATAATCCTCTTTAACTTTGTCACTTCACTTTATTATTTAAATAATCCTCTTTGATTTTTTCACTTCACTTTATTATTTAAATAATCCTCTTTGACTTTGTCACTTCATTTTAGTATTTAAATAATCCTCTTTGATTTTGTCACTTCACTTTATTATTTAAATAATCCTCTTTGACTTTGTCACTTCACTTTATTATTTAAATAATTCTCTTTGATTTTGTCACTTCACTTTATTATTTAAATAATCTCTTATTTGCAAGCACTTTTACTTCTTTGACCTTTTGGGGCTTCAAGCCAACATATGAAGGTCCTGCAACTACATAAGGCCATAACTCTCAAACTGTGAGGAGTTATGTAACGTTCCACGTACCACCAGAAATGGCTTGACAATCACTATCCATCTAGGATAGTTTCACTGACAAATTCACTGATCTTCATCTTATTATTCCACAATTAATCATGGGTTATCTGACCATACTACTAGGATAAATCAACCACAAATCATATTCCTGTGAGGGATTTCACCATAAGGGGACCACTTTGGATTCCACTGCAACGCGTCTTCCCATGAGGGCTTTCACCATAAGTGGACCACTTTGGAGTTCATCCATTTTTACAACCATGACCTTTGGAGTTCACCGCAAAGCGTCTTCCCGTGAGGGATTTCACCATAAGGGGACCACTTTGGAGTTCATCCATTTGTACAACCATGGAAAGACAATAATGAGTCATATTTATATCAATCCAACTACAAATCATTGATCCATATTCATCTATGGATACAACTATAACTCCTCTTGACATCAATCCATTGACATCAAGGTCAATACATGATCCATCAATCAAGGTCAATACATGATCCATCAATCACTACATCAATATACTCTGAAAAGACACATCAATCCTTTGACATCAGTCCTTTGGCATCAATGACAACATGATCCAACAAAATACACACATTACATAGATTTTTTTTCCGTAGAAACCCAAACCAGGAAAACCAACATATTCTATATTCATTCATAATGATACATTGTTTACAATAAAATATACATATAGGATTTGGCGACATTCAAAACCCTAACCCAATGACCTGGATTAGTAAACAACCGTAATTCCTTAACTGGAAATAGAAAACCATCGGAAAAAACCATGTGCCGAAAAACCTCCCAACAATATACATGGAAATTGAGGCGACACAAAAAATGAGGAAAAAAAGTGTCATGTTTCCCAAGGTTATCACCCCCCTACAACCCCTAAGGGGGATCCTAGAGACCTACCCTCAAACCCCCCTGTGTGCCCAGTGCAACATAGAATACACTAGATATAGTTGTGAAAATAATATAGCACATACCCAACATTAGGCAACAACAAAGAATTGAGTCCACTTGTCGTTGATATAAAGTGTCAGTGATAATGAGGTAATTCTTAGCTAGGAAGTGGAATCTCTATCCCTTATCTCGTGAGAAATGTGGAGGGAACTTTAGATTTTGGAGATATATGATGATATTCCCATGCCAAGGATCAAATTAAGGGATGAGGAATATATGCTCATATGGAAACGAGTCAATAATTTTGTTATCCTCATTCTCTACTTGGAACTCTGACATAAGTTTGGAAAAGACTAACAACTTCTTGGACTTGGCAGAGGAAAAATACAAATTGAAATCTTAAAGAGAAGTGATCCACTTGTTGTATTTCATGCTAATGATTCTCCGAATAAAAACATACTGAAAAGGATTAATGTCAGCGATGACGATTTTCTTGCATAATAGAATATGGAATGCTGCTAAGGCCAGTTTATCGACCTGAGAATACTTTAGTTCATGACCTAACAAGGCATGACTCAAGTAATATATGACATGCTCTTGGAGCTCATCATATTCCCAAACTAAGACCATGCCAATCAAAGATTCAACTTCTGCGAGATATAGTAGGAAATATCTATTATAATCTGGGGGGATAATCAAGGGAGTGGACACAAAATCCTTCTTTAATGCTTTGAAATAATGTTGTGCCGACTCATCCGAATGAAAAAGGAACCTATTTATTTAAAAGGTACATAAAACCTTTTGTGATATTATCATAGTTCGGTACAAAACATCGAAGAAAATTTTCATTTCCCCGTAAAATCTTAAGCTGATGCACTGTGCGCAGGGGAGGAAACTGTGTTATTTACTCAAAATTTAAAGGGTCAACCATGATCCCTTCAATTGAAATGATGAATCCTAAGAGACATCCTGAAGTTAGATAAAATATGTGTTTATGTGGATTCAAGCGAATTCTATAGTGGTGACATATTTTGAAGAAAAGGAGGAGGTGTAAAAGGTGTTGCTCCCTCTTACATGAATAGGCAGTGAGATCATCCAAATAAGCCTCCACAATGTGCTTAAGATCATGAAAAGCAAACACCATAGACCACTAAAAATTGGCTCCAATGATTTTAAATCCAAAGGGCATCTTTTTGTATGCAAAGGTTCTCCAAGGACAAATAAAAGTCATCTTGTGTTGGTCCTTAGGGTGGATTTGGATTTGGTTATATCCAGAAAAATCATTCATAAAAGATAAAATCTCACTTCCTGCGCACTCGTCAAGGATTTGATCGATGAATGGCATAGGAAATTTTTCTTTAGAACAAGAATTATTCAAATCAATAAAATCCATGCATACACAAATAAAACCCTATCACTTGTCAATCGACATGGGGTTAGACACCCATTCCATCAATGGTACTTGGTATATAAATCCATCTTTAAGCAACTTCTCCACCTCAACTTTGATTGTTGCATATTTCCTTGGGTTGATCGGTCACAATTTCTGCCAAACAGGATTAGCATTTTCATAGGTTCGAATCTCATGTTGGATAATCCAAAGATATATGTCAGGCATTTCCTCGTAGGACCAGGTGAAAAGATCATGAAATTATTTGAAAAGCATCATATATTTATGAATTTCATCTTGCGAAGAGTCTGCTCCAATAAATACGTTTTCAACAACATCAAGGGTTATAGAAATGTTGATCGGGATGGTTTCCAATATATTCACCATATTCCCCTTGGCATAGAAATCGTTCTTTACTAAATGGTTCACTGTCCGACTAGCATTTTCGTTCACATCTGACTTAAATTCTCCTCTTTCCACATGACTGATCTCATGGAGGAAATATGATGGATGATGCATATCCTACCATGGCCTTTCTGACACAATCATTTCCTTGATAATATCCTCATTAGAAAACATGACAATATGAAGACAATTTTGAGAATTTGAAGAATTATGAGCCTAGATGGGCTCCAGGTAATGATCATCCTCCTCTATATGTGAGGGAGTTTTATCAGTGTATGTAGTAGTGCATTGAATATATTGATAAGAGACCTCATCTACAGATAGTGGCATAGCCATCTCAGCATGTGCGCAACCATCAATAGATTCACATGGTGATGGTAACACCCATGGATCTTATAGATACAAAGTTCTAAATGATGCGACTCCCATCACCAGAGTCGAGGGACTCAAATTTTGGAAGACGAATGGGGTTTCATGAATATAATATATTGGGAAATTAAATGTTCCCATGAGTGAAGGGAACATTCCAACACCAATACTCTCAATTTTCAACTTAGAATTTTCAATCTAGAGAATCGTGGATCCCAAATTTTCTGTGGAGCTAGAGAGGTTAAAATCAATTTGATCTATAGTCATAATCCTTCCCTAATGGGGAAAGTATAAAATTTGAAATACCTATGAGACAACAACTATCATCACGTAAGTCCAACTCCTTCCCAACAACAGATTATAGTTGAGAGTTTTATCAACTACCTCTACTTATATGCTAATGTTGTTTCCTCTCAATTGGAATGGAGAAGAGGAAATAAGGCCACGTGGTCTAAATTATAATCCTTCAAACATGGTTAACAAAGTAGGAGAAAATGTGAGCTTTGGAGATTCGATAGATTTATAGAAATACAAAGACATGGCACATGTGGAAGCTCCCTCATCTACGACAATCCTCCTCATTACGTGTTTTGCATATACAACGTCAATATGGAAGGCTACATGATAAGTAAGGCGAGGCTTCATGTAACATCCCTCGAATACCCACATGTCGGGAATGCCACTCCAGAGAAATCTCTCATGCTCTGATACCAGTTGGTAACATCCCCAGCCTTAAATAGGCCAGGCCATGCCACTCTAGGGAACACTTTCATTCTCTTACTGCGGAACATACGGTAACATACCCATTATTCAACTTAGTTATGCCACATAAAATTTCTCTTCAAACTGCATGAAACTTAAACATATACATACAACACTCTTGCATAAGATTTACATATAAACATAAACAAACAATTACATTCTGTAATATATGATTTCATACTAAAATAACAGTAAACACAGATATACAACATATACATGGAAATACCCATAAACATACAGGAAATTATAATCACATATATGATAAACCGTAACATAATAATGTAAATAACAATGAAACATATAATCTTATCATACGATTGGTACTTATCTTGGAAAGATTGTCACCAACTACGTACAAACCATCGACAAATCTCCCAGCCTTAGACTACACTGTTAATCACTCTCAACAGTGAGTCACCCCCGAGCTGGGACTGAAATCCACGTGGGTAAAGAGGTTTCTAACTAGGATAGGGTTCATAGACAATAGGAAAGACTCCATCTCAGGTGCTCTCTCAACTAACAGCCTACATCCTCTCATTCCCCACATGCCTGTCCCACCCAAGGAAGTGTGCCCCTTCTCTGCTCAATAGTCCCTCGGCTGCACCACTTCCCTTCCAGGGCTTCAACAACAGTCTGAACAAGAAGTCTTAGAGCACTGTAGCTATAGTTTAGAACCTTCGAGAATCAATCCTCAGCAATTCTCTCACGCTCAGGGAATTTCTCACGGGCCTGACAACCTGCCTCTTCAATTTCCCAAGGGCCTGACAACCCGCTTATTCAATCCCGCTCCAAAGCTAACCCGGTACACCAACCAAAATGGTTAAGGAAATAGGCTTAGATATAGTGAAATGAATTTCTGAAGGATAACACACTACGTGAGTGAAAATAGTCATGGAGTCATTGACTGGATAACTGAGTGATGGAAGGAATCATCGTGAAAACTGATCGTGAAGTATGATAGTCAGAATGATCATGAAGGTTATGGTGAGAATCCTCCTGAAAAAGTGACCAAATGAGCTAAGTCTCCACGATATGAATGCATGTCCCCAACTTGACACTTGTCATATCGGAAGTTACTTTGGTCCACTTGTCCCCAACTTTAGAACTTGGGATAAATAATTATCCACACTTTATGCTTTAGGAAATATTAATATAATATTCCTTTTTGGCTTAAGCTCTCTAGCTTAGCCCTTTCCCTTGACTTTTGGCCCTCCCTTTCCATAACTGGTGAATTTCAGTCACCCATCTCTTTTATCGTGGTCAGTCTAGGTGCATCGATGTATTTTATATTAATCACGAGACATATACAAAATAGACATACCGACCTTTAACATCTAGGCGCTCTGGCCTAATTCCAAAACATAAGAATTCCAGCTTATAATAACTGGCTCACCAGCCTATAGCACATATCATATACACAAGGTTCACCGACCTCCATACTGCATGCACTTTAGTTACTGGGCAGGGTATCCGGGAATGTGCACGCCACATCATTTTACTATGAAGTTCATGCACGCACTATGCCATGGAAGGTGCATTACAAATGATGTCAAAAAAAAACACTAGCTTAAGTACACTTACATTACATTTACAATTAGGTTCGGCTGAGGGATATTACAATCCCCTCCCCTTATTTATGCCTTGTCCTCAGTGCATCATACACCCATATACAACGGAGTTTTCAAAAATCTTCAAAAAGATGTGGGTATTATGTCTGCATTGCATCCTCATGCTCCCAAGTAGCATTCTCAGGACCGTACCAAGTCCATTGGACCTTTACAAGCCCTATGGATCAGTTTCGAAGTTGCTTGACTTTCCGGTCCAAAATGTGCACTGGATGCACATGAAAAATGCCTTCTTTCTCCACTTGAATCACATTCCAATCAATAAAATTATTAGCATCAGGTATATATTTCTTTAGCAATGGTACATGGAAGACATTATGAACAGACATAGATGCAGGCAATGAAATCATATAAGCAAATGGACCAATCCTCTCTAGGATTTCAAATGGCCGAAAAAATCTAGCTTCCAACTTGGCACAGCTTCCCAGCTTCAGGGAACTCCTGTTATCTTTCTCTTTTAGGAAAACATGATCACCCACTTTGAATTCTCTGTGGGTTCTGTTCTTATAGGCATAACTTTTTTGTCTGTCTTGGGCAACTTTTAAATTCTTCTTAATTTTTATCATTTGGTCCTCCATCTCCTTGAGCAATTCTAGCCCAACTACTGTCCTATCAGCTGGATTATCCCAACTCACTGGAGTATTTCACTTTCTGTCGTAAAGTACTTCAAATGGGCTCATCTTCAATGATGCCTGATACCCATTGTTGTAAGCGAATTCTACGAAGTGTAGGTAGTCTTCCCATTTTCATGGTTTGTCCATCACATACATTCTTAGTATATCTTCTATCACTTTGTTCACCCTCTCTTTCTGTCCATCAGACTCAGGATGATAAGCTATACTAAAGTTTAGATTCGTTCTGAATCCTTTGAACAATCCTTTCCAGAAATTCAAGGTGAATTTTGGGTCTCTGTCGAACACAATTGTTTTAGGAATCCCATGCAATCATGCCACTTCCTTCATGAAAATATTAACAACATATACTGCCTTGTGAGTATTTTTCAGTGGAATAAAATGGGCAGCTTTCGTAATCTTGTCCACCACCACCATGATCGAATCATGCATCTTGCCAACTCCAAATAATGAGTGGCATAGTTTCTTTCATGATCCTTCAACTTCCTTGATTCATAACATATGACAAACCCATTTTGACTGAGGACTCCACCAATTCCTTCATTACATGCATCGGTGCATACAATGAATTCTATTTGGGTATGCAATCCTTAATATTGGAGCACTTGTCAATAATTGTTTCAAGTGTTGGAAACTTCGATCTAGTGTCCATTGAAACTTCACTCCATTTCTTTGCAAGGAAGTGATTGGGTGTGTAATCTTTGAGAATCCTTCAATAAATCTTCTGTAGTAGCCTGCAAGACCCATGAATGATATCACCTCTGTCACATTCTTCGATTCTGACCATTCTCTAATGGCATCTATATTCTCAGGATCCACTGCTATCCCATCCTTTTAAATGATATGCCACAAATAATGAATTTGTTTCTGATAAAATGAGCACTTGCTCAATTTGGAATACAACTGATTCTCCCTTAATACTTTCAACACCATCCTCAAATGATGTTCATTCTCTTCCTCTGACTTAGAATATATAAGAATGTCATCCAAAAAGACAATGACAAACTTGTCCAAATATTCTTGGAAAACACCATTCATTAAGCACATGAAAACAACTGGTGCATTTGACAACCCAAATGGCACCATTATGAACTCATAGTGACCATAACTTGTCCTAAAGGAAGTCTTGCTAATATCTTCTTCTTTAATTCTTACCTGAAGATATCCTGATCTAAGATCTATCTTTGAAAATATCTTTGCATCCTTCAATTGATCAAATAGATCATCAATCCTTGGCAAATCATACTTGTTCTTAACAGTCACTTTATTCAACTGTCTGAAGTCAATGCACAATCTTAGTGTTCCATATTTCTTTCTCACAAACAAGAAGCCTTCTCTCATATTCATCTATGGTCATACTTCCAATCTTGAGTTCAAATAACTCTTTAATTTTCTTGTCATAGTATCTCTTAGTCAAGTATTTCTTCTCAAAATACTTCTTGAATTCCCTCCAAGTAACACTTTTCTCTTTAATGTGTTACACCTGCACAAACTGATCCTACCACATGGATGCCTTTCCTTTGATTTGATAGATAGCAATTCTGCCTTCTGCATGAGAAGAATAATTATGCAATTGAAAATATGTTCTCATGCCCAACAACCATGTCTCTACATCTTCATTCTTTTTTTTCTCACCATCAAATGTAGGAGGTTTGATTTTGTTCATTTCTCCTTGTAGTTCATCTACCCCAGACCTCTTATGCATTCTGACAGGGGATGGACTCAAGCTGTTGTTTGTTCTCTTGTTGGAATGCCTTGGGGAGTGATGGTGATGTCTGTTAATACTTCTTGCTTTTCTTTCCTCATCCGAAGGCTTGTGACTTCCATATTTTCTTAAGCCACTCTCCTTACTCAATTTCTTTTCTATTACGTTCAAGCCCTCCAATAACTTCATGCTAAAGTCGTCCTACTTCTCTTTGGCTCTCATAATCCATTCATTATCATTTTTATGGCTTTGGACATCCTTCTACAAATTCCTAATGGTCCTGCCATAATCATGTTTTCATTCCTTTCTTCTCCATGTCCATTGGAGTTCGTTCCTTCAATTCCCAAATGGACATCCAACCCTCTGCTCTCATCTTGCTGATTGTAATTCCCCTATTTTTCTTCCATTCCTATGGATTCTGCACTAGTATGATCTGATCTAGTTGTTGTTAATTCTACAAAATGTGCAGCCATCGAAACTTATCAGGCTAACAATTCAACAATTCATGAAAAATATAAACCATTTTGGTTCAATATATACATCAGAATTATCTCTCCTAATTTCCTAGCATTATCACCATGAAAATTCTAGATAATACCCAAGTCTTGAAACCATATATGCGCAGTGCCTTCATAGATACATATGGTAAAGAAGGTGGTTTTCCGAAACCACTTTTTCCAAGATGCGATATATCATGTTTCAATATGTCAAATCCACCACTCGTGGAGTGGGCGACGACTAGTCAAATCAGCCTGTTTCACTCGTTCAGTACTTCGTAGCCATGTGACGTTAGCTGAACTCTACCATGTAATGAAATCAAAAGTTAATCATTTGAAATGGATTAGCTGAGCATGGAAACCCAATGCTCTTGTACATAGTCTGTCTGCGCTTCATAATTGGAATTCTATAACTACTGATCCTCAAGTATGAAGGTATCTACTTATCCATAAACGAAGTAATCTCAAAATTGCTCGACTCTCTACTCTCTGTAAAATCATTTTGGTATCCACAAACTGAGATACATGGACAAAGCTAAATCCAGTGAGACTGGTTATTCGGGCAACATGCTAGACTTTCCTGCGAATAAGGAGGAAAGGTTACTTGCGCGCATTCTAGCGAATAAATTCCACACAGAGCCGGCTATAGACTCACAGTTGGAAGTCAATATGAATCCCACTATGAAGGATTTATTCATCAACAGACCAGCTGCTAATAAGAAAAGGAGCAAGCGGTGGAAGAAGGAGGTATCCACGACTGAAATGACCGAAAGTGTTGGAGAGAATCAACCGGTCTATTTAGATTTTTTAAAGGAGGAGATAATTAAGCTAAAGTGAGTCTTTAGCTAAAGTTAAGTATGTTTTCAATGAATTTTGAACAGTTGGTAGCAGAGGTAAGGAGCACCAGAGATGATAGGTCTGTTCTTAAATGACCCTTTTACAACAGGATAATTGCTATCATTCCTTTTTTGTAATTTTTGGATTAATACGATTATATAAATACAGAAGCAGATTTTGGACTGTTTATTACAAAATTCTATTTGGTGGTGTTATGAGTCTTGTTTTCTTTTATAGTATGATTTTATTGTAAGCTTATATTTCACTTCCATTTGTCTGAATCGGAGGAATATAAAACTCAGAATTATTTTTAATTAATGCTCTGATGCAGTTGTGTGTTTCTTTTTCTTCTAATATTATGCAAATTAAGCTCAGACTAATCACCTTCCAAACGACTTCTCACGCACTAAACTTCAACCTATACATCCATATTTATTGTGCATAGAAACATCACAAGGTAAAACACGTTTCCGCGCACCTATATCCACTATGCATTTCTTCTCTGTCGTGCCGACAACTTGCACACACTACTTTTGCATTGTGCGCCAATATCCACTGCACATAGTTTTGGTATCGCTCACCGATACTCCACATGCATTTCTCCCTATGTATTGCACCATGTCAAAGTTCAATATGTTCCATCATGCACAATAATCTGCGTGCCCCATTGAATACACTGTCGCAAGACAACTTATACTCATACTATGCGCGTACCAACAAAACTTCTCTATGTTGTGTAATACTTGCGCACCTCATGTGCACATTACTATGTGCATGCTCACTGTGTAAGGCTAAATTCAATGCGTGCACCCACACACAATATTCTTCCACGCGGTACCACAGTTTACCACGCACACTTGCACGCCAATGTTTTCCGCGCGGTGCCAAAATTTACCGCACGCTCCTGCCTGCCAATATTCTGAAATTTAGTCACTTCGAAATTAATCTTCTGTGAATATTTGCTTCACTTGAACCCTTCCAGCCCATCCAGGCTCAGTGTTGAAACTAAATCTCTGATACCAATTGTAACATCCCCTGACCACCCACAAGCCGAGGAATGCCACTCCAGAGCAATCTCTCAAGCTCTGATACCAGTTGATAACATCCCCAACCTTAAATAGGTCAGGCCATGCCACTCTAGGAAACACTTTCTCTTACTGTGGAACATATGGTAACATACCCAGTATTCAACTAGGTTATGCCACATAAAATTTCTCTTCAAACTACATGCAACTTAAACATATACATACAACACTCTTGCAGAATCTTTACATATAAACATAAACAAACAATTACATTCTATAATATACAATTTCATACTGAAATAACAGTAAACACAGATATGCAACATATATAGGGAAATACCCATAGACATACAGGCAATTATAATCACATATATAATAAACCGTAACATAAGAACATAAATAACAATGCAACATATAATCTTATCATACGATTCGTACTTATCTTGGAAAGATTGTCACCAACTGCGTACAGACCGTCCACAAACCTCCCATCCTTAGACTACACTGTTCATCACTCTCAACAGTGAGTCACCCCCGAGCTGGGACTGAACTCTACCTAGGTAAAGGGGTTCTTAACCAGGTTAGGGTTCATAGACAACAGGAAAGACTCTGTCTCAAGTGCTCTCTCAATTAACAACCTACAACCTCTCATTCCCCACATGCCTGTCCCACCCAAGGAAGTGTTCCCCTTCTCTTCTCAACAGTCCCTTGTCTACCCCACTTCCCCTCCAGGGCTTCAGCAACAGGCCGGACAGGAAGTCTCAGAGCACTATAGCTGCAATTTAGCACCTTAGGGAATCAATCCTCAACAATTTTCTCATGCTTAGAGAATTGCTCACAGGCCTGACAACCCGCCTCTTCAATTTCCTACGGGCATGACAACCCACTTCTTCCATCCCACTCTCAAGCTAACCAGGTACACCAACTAGAATGGTTAGGGAAACAGGCTCATATAAAGTGAAATGAATGTCTGAAGGATAACGCACTATGTGAGTGAAAATGGCCATGGAGTCATCAAATGGATAACTGAGTGATGGAAGGAATCATTGTGAAAACTGATCATGAAGTATGATAGTCAGAATGATCATGAAGGTGATGGTGAGAATCCTCCTGAAAATTTGATCAGATGAGATAAGTCTCCATGATATGAATGCATGTCCCCAACTTGACACTTGTCATATCAGAAGTTACTTTGGTCCACTTGTCCCCAACTTTAGAACTTCGGATAAATAATTATCCACACTTTATGCTTTAGGAAATATTAATATAATATTCCTTTTTGGCTTAATCTCTCTAGCTTATCCCTTTCCCTTGACTTTTGGCCCTCCCTTTCCCTAACTGGTGAAGTTCAGTCCCCCATCTCTTTTATCATGGTAAGTCTGTGTGCAACGATGTATTTTATATTAATCATGAGACATATACAAAATAGGTGCACTAGCCTTTAACATCTAGGTTCTCTGGCCTAATTCCAAAACATAAGTATTCCAACTTATAATAACTAGCTCACCAACCTATAGCACATATCATATACACAAGGTTCGTTGACCTCCATACTACGTGCACTTTATTTACTGTGCACGGTATCTGGGAATGTGCATGCTACATCATTTTACTGCATAGTTCATGCGCGCGCTATTCCATGGAAGGTGCATTACAAATGATGTCAAAACATCTCACCAACTTAAGTACACTTACATTACATTTACAATTGGTTTTGGTGGAGGGATATTACACTTCACATCAGTAGTGTCAAAATTCATAGTGAGCTAGATGGAAGAATCTTCCACTCTGATCATGGCTAACAATGCAGTGCATTGCATGGGGTAACTTTGAATCACCTCTAAAAAAGACATTGCACATGACATTTGAGTTAAATACTCAACAATGGAATATTTGTGTGTAGCTCGAGCATTAGGGTTATGCGATGCTCGTTTTTACACACCCTTTAGTATGCATGACATCATTTCCTTCTTAGGTTTTTCTATGTGGAGAGGCCCCTAAAGATCAAAAGTTTATTTACCTTTCGTAGTTGAATCTGTATTACCACAATCACGAGTTATGGTCGACAAGTCTACCTCCTCTTTATTTATCTTCATAGAATTAAAAATATTAATGAATGACAAATATTTGTTTGGAAAAGGTGCATTAGAAGTGCCCCCTTGCGGATTGGAAGTGGAAGAGCCAACTTGCATATTTTTTCCCTGCGAAAACAATTTTTTCAATACAAAAATCTATTGTTGTTGTTGCAACTTTATTAAGCATTGGGATTCTTCCATTTTCAGGAATTGATGAGTAAGTTGATCATCCCCACAAATATTGCATGGGAACTCCACCTTCCTCTTTTCATTCTTTAGCCCCTCATCATTCTTATTAGGATTTTTTTTGTTTCCCCCATTACACTTCTTTCCATTTCCTTTGTTTTTCTCTCCATGTTGTTGAGGACCATTCTAACTCTTCAATTTCATAGTGTGCACATCTGAGGACTAGCCGGTGAGGGTGGTTGAGCTAGAGGTCGGACCAACTATAGTTTGTTGAATTGACAACTAATGCATCTAGTTAGAGACTAGATCTATGAATTGTATTTGAGTGGAACTGGTAATGGCATCGATATGTGGTCCTGACTTTGGTTTCAATAAATCAAGGGTTGACCAAGGTGCATTAGGGATTATCTCATAGAGCATTCATGAATGAGAGTAAATTAACTCCAATTGTTGTGCCCTAAAAATTGGATGTTCTTCAATAAATACACCTGAAGTTTCTACATCCTTAGAGAAACAAGGAAGAAATGACTTAAGGAACCATCCTAAGAGAAAATATGGCAGAACTGTGGCCTTAATTAAACTCTTTCTTCTCCTCCATTTCCAAATATGATTGGAAATGTGTGTAGCCTTACCTTGTTCAAAGTTGGCCAAAATATTTGTACCAACATCATATGAGACATGGAGTTGGAATTTGTTGAGAAAACCCATGGCGAGATCACCAAACTTTTCATACTTGGACCTATCCATCTCTATATACCATTTCATGGCACCCTTTGTGAGGGTGTGTTGAAACAAACATAACTGCATTGAGTCATCATTGGGAAAATTAGGTGAGCACCATAAGTGAAATGTAGTCACATGATCCCAAGGATATTCACTTCTCTTTCCTTCAATTTTTTTTATATCCAAAGGTAGTTTGGTGGGGAATGTAGGACAACTAGGGTCATGGTGAATCAGGTCATTCATCAACTTAGAAAAATATGGAAAATGAAGAGTTTCCAAAAAGGTATCCTAGAATGCATCATCGACTAATTAGAAACTTGAAAAGAAGGTCCTGGATAGTAATTGGCACCAGTTTTCTAGGAAGAGTTTCTTGATGGACCAAATATTTGGGTAAAAACTTGTTGGATCTACTTGAACAGAGGATAACATCCACCCATATGATTCCTAGATGAAAAAATAGGGTTTCCCCCTATAGCCCCTCCTTGTGAAGGAACTAGTCCTTTCGTGGGGTTGTACTACCCGAGAAAGGGGTTTCCCCTTAAAGACATCCCTTGTAAAGGGAAATACCATTTCATAGGATTCCACTAAGATTGGAAGGCATTTCCCCTGCCGACACTACAGAGATGGAAAAAGGATTACTCTTGAATCCACCATATAATGTGAATAGAGTGGAAGTGGATGGCATGCTAGTGGAAACTGTAGAATCACCCCACCCCCCAAAGTGGTTAGGACTGAAAGATGGGAAATACACACTCCCAATAGATGGGAATTATGTTTGAATATGACCTCCACCCCAAGGGATCACTCTGTAGGCAATTTAAGAACTCCCCGCACCAACATTAGAAGATTGGGATGTCGAATGAGAACTAGTCAACGTGTTAAGGATACCCATCGACGACATGCCAAATGTGAAAGAATTTATTGTCGATGGAAATTACATCGTTGCACTCATAGAAACAATGGAACCATTGACCAATGGAGCAATGTTGTTGATTGGAGTGACTATGGTGGAATAAACCAAACTAGTCATTGTGTTAGACACACCAGGAGGAAGATCCCACTGGTGACTATTGCTGAAGTGGGAGTTGTAGGGACTCTTGACCTAGAAACTTGTGGAGTGTCATCCATAAAGGCCCAATGAAGAGGGATACTATCAACAAATTCTAATCTTGAAGGTGAAACATGTACCACGAGCGATGGAAAATTTTCGGTTAGTGGAGGGTTGAATGTCATAGCGTATTCTTTGGCTGCAAGATCTTCAACAGTTACAACCTCCAGTTCCAAATCATTAAATTTTGAGGGTTCCATAGTTGAGCTCTCGACTAGACCAGTTGGTACAAAAGCACCAGATTGATCAAGATGATGCCTTTGTAGAGGCAGATGAAAATTATTTATAACTTCTTCTTTTGGTGGAATACCTTGGATTATCCTCGATATACGGGGCAGTTGATAAACCATTTTGATTTGTTAGTTCTAGGTGACTATCCACACACCTTATTAAAGAAATATAATATCACCAATCACACCACTAAACAAAATATAGTAGGTAACAAAAAACACAAACTACTTTACCAATATCCCGACTCAGGTGTATTAGGTCTTGAAATCTTGATAGTGATGAAGTAAGGAAGGGACCTTCTGGACGGAGGCATGGGTTTATTAAGTGTTGTGGACCAATGAACGAAGGAGTGAGAAGTAGTCATCCCGACCTCCACTAACCAAACTTATCTGGTGCAATTACCCATACTTCATGGGGCACCCTCCAACAATACCGAAAAATGTGATACGAAATATACCTTGGGTACCATGGAAAACCCCCATAGTAACCTTTAATATCCCTAGGAAGAGAAACTATGGTTACCGACTCGAGTCAACATCCTGGGGGACAATTGACTGTCAGGATAAAATGTATGGGTAGGGTAACAAAGCCCGAATCTTTTCCAGAGGATCATATACAAAAGGGCTAGTGTCACTTTAGAAAATTTCAGTATAGGTTAGAAGCTCTAGAGTAATGATGCCAAGAGGGCCAATATCACTTCAGGAAACTTTAGCTAGGTTCACAATTTGCAAAGGAATGATGCCAAATGAGTCAATATCACTTCAGGAAAACCCCCAATATACAAACTCTTCACTATACTTGGATAATATTTGTAATATCCTTCGATCGAATCCAATTTCAAATGTAATATAAATATACTTAAGCTCTGTTTTGACCTCATTTGGTAATGCACATCATGTGGCATAGTGCACGCATGAACTACACAGTAAAATGATGTAGTATGCACATCGCAGGATACTGCACACAGTAACTAAGGTGCGTGCAGTATGGAGGACAATGAGGCTCGTGTATATGATATGTATTATAGGCTGGTGAGCCGATTACTATAAGATGGGATGCTTATGTTTTGATATTAGGCCGGAACTCCTAGATGTCAAGGGCCAATGCGCCTACTTTGTACATGACTCATGATTAATATAAATACATCGTTGCGCGCAGACTGACCACGATAAAAGAGATGGGGGACTAAAATTAACCAGTTAGGGAAAGGGAGGGCCAAAAGTCAAGGGAATATTATATTGATATTCCTAGAACGTAAAGTATGGATAATTATTTTATCCTAAGTCCTAAAGTTGGAGACAAGTGGAGCAAAGTAACTTCTAATATGACAAGTGTCAATTTGGGGACATGCATTCATATCATGGGGGACTTAACGCATTTTGGGTGATCTTTTCCATGGGGGGGGGGGGTTTCTTTACTAGACCAAATCCTGGCCATCATTATCACCACCACTTTCATGAAGAGTTCACAGTGATTCTTGTACACACTTGGTTATCCAGTCAATGATTCCATGACCATTTTCACTCATGCATTCTGTTATCCTTGAGACATCCATTTCACCATTTTGAAACCTGTTCCCATACCTACTTTTGGTTGGTGTACCTGGTTAGCTTGGAGAAGGATTGAAGAAGTGGATTTTCAGGCCCATGAGCAGTTCTCTAAGCAAGAGAATTGCTGGGGATTGATTTTGAAGGTGCTAAACTGCAGCTACAACGCTCTGAGAATTCCAGTCCACCCTGTTGCTAAAGCCCTGGAAGGGAAGTGGGACAGCCGAGGGACTATTGAGAAGAGAAGGGGCACACTTCCTTGGGTGGGACAGGCATGTGGGGAATGAGAGGTTGTAGGTTGTTAGTTGAGTGAGAACCTGAGACAGAGTCTTTCCTGTTGTCCTTGAGCCTTAGCCTGGATAGGAGCCCTTTACCCTAGGTGGAGTTTAGTCCCAGCCTGGGAGTGGCTCACTGTTGAGAGTGATGAACAGTGTCGTCTATGGTTGGGAGGTTCATGGACGGTATGTAAGCAGTTGGTGACAATCTTTCTAAGATAAGTACCAATTGTATGATAAAACGATATGTTGTTTTGTTATTTACATGCCTATGTTACGATTTTAGCATATATGTGATTATGATTTCTTGTGTGCTTATGGGTAATTTCATGTAAATGTTTCATATATGTAGTTGTTTTTATTTCCATATAAAAGTCATATGTTACAGAAAGAAAATTGTTGTTCAACTTTAAAGGTTCCACAAGAATGTTGTATGTATATGTTCTAGCTGCATGCAGTAAAAAGAGTAAATATAGGTGGCATAACTCAGTTGATTACTGAAAATGTTACCGACTGGTGTTAGAGCATGAGTGGTTTCTCTGGAGTGGCGCACTCCAGCCTGAGGTTGGTTGGGGGAACGTTACAAACTGGTATCATAGCTTTAGTTCAACGATGAGCTTGGATGGGCTAGAGGGGTACAGTCGAAGAGAATATTCACAGAAAAGTAACTTTGAAGTAACCATGATTGGAGTCACAGAGTATCCTTGGAAAAGGTTGGCGTACTGGCATGCATGGTAAATTTTGGAACCGTGCGGGAAAACATTGGCATGCCAGTGTGCGCGGTAAATTGTGGCACCACACGGAAGATTATTATGTGTATATGCATGCACCAAATTTAACCTTGTGCGGTGAGCACACACATAGTAAGGTGCACATGGGGTGCACAAGTATTTATTAACGCAGAGTTTGGTTGGTACGCACATAAGTATGAGTATAAGTTGTGTCGTGATAGTGTATTAAGTAGTGTGAGCAGATATTTGGGCGTGATGGAATATGTTGAGCTTGACATGGTGCATGCATAGGATGAAAATGTGGAATATTGGTGCACGGTATTGCAACTGTGCACAGTAGATATTGGCGCATGACGTCGGATTAGTCGGTGCGATAAAGAAGAAATTCACAGTAGATTTAGGTGCATGGAAAAGCGTTTTACCTTGTGATATTGGTATGCAAGTTAAATATAAATCAACATGTCAAATTTTAGTGCACGCGAAGTCGTTTGGAAGGTGATGAGTCTAAGTTTAAATTACATAATAATAAAAGAAAAAGAAACACACAACTGCATCGATGCATTAATTAATTAAAAAGAATTCCAAACTTTAATTTCCTCAGATTTAGACAAATGAAAATAAAATATAAGATTACAAGAAAAAATTACTATAAAAGAGAACAAGATTCATAACATTGCTAGTTAGAAGTTGTAATAAAACAGTCTAAAATCCGTTTCTGTATTTATATAATTGTAATAATTAAAAAATTACAAAAAAAATGATGACAACAGTTAGCTTGTTGAGAAAAGGGTCGTTTAAGAACATGCCTATCATCTCTAGTACTCTTTACCTCCGCTACCGGCTGTTCAAAATTCGCTGAGACATGCTCATTTTAGTTGAAGACTTACTTCAGCTTAGCGATCTCCACCTTTAAAGAAGAGTCTAACCAGACCAGTTGATTCTCTTCAACACTTTCGGCCACTTCAGCCGTAGATTCCTCCTTCTTCTGCCACTTGCTCATTTTCTTCTTAGAGGCTGACTTATTGATGACAAAATCCTTTATAGTGGGATTCATCCTGGCTTCCAATCACGAGTCTATAGATGGCTCTGTGTGGAACTTAGTTGCTAAAATGTGCGTAAGGACCCTTTGCTCCTTACTCACAGGAAAGTCTAGCATGTTGCTCGAATAACCAATCTCACTCGACTTAGCCTTGTCCATGTATCTTAGGTTGGGAATACCAAAATGTGTCTTTACAGAGAGCAAGAATTCGAACAGTTTGGAGATTAATTCGATTATGGATACACAAATATCTTTATACCTGGGGAGTGGTAATTATAGAACTCCATTTATGAAGTGCAGACGGATTACGTACAAGAGTGTTGGGTTGCCATGCTTGGCCAATCCATTTGAAATGATTAGCTTTTGATTTCGTTACATGGCAGAGTTCAAATGACGTCACATGGATACAAAGTATTGAATGAGTGAAGCAGGTTGATCTGACTAGCCATCGCCCTCTCCACGAGTGGTGGATTTGACATATTGAGACACGTGATACCACATCTTGGTGAAAGTGGTTTCAGAAATCCACCTTCTTGCTCGAGTGTATCTCTAAAGGCACTGTACGTCTGTGTTTTCGAGACTTGGGTCTTATCTAGAATTTCCATGGTGATAACACCAAGAAATCGGAAGAGATAATTCTGATGTGTATATAGGATCAAAAGGTGTTTATTTCCATGAATTGTTGAAATTTAGCCTGATAGGTTGCGATGGCTACACATTTTGCAGAATTAACAACAACTCGATCAGATCAAACCAATGTGGATTCCATAAGAATGGAAGAAGCATAGGGGAATTACAGTCAACAAAATGAGAGCAGAGGGGTGGATGACCATTTGGGCATGGAAGGAACAAACTCCAATGGACATGGAGAAGAAAGGAATGAAGATATGAATATCGCTGAGACCATTAAGAATTTTCAGAAGGATGTCCAAATCCATAAGGCTAATAATGAAAGGCTTATGAAAGCCAAAGAGAAGCAGGATGACTTCAATGTGAAGCTATTGAATTTTTTGAATAGAATAGAACAAAAATTGGTTAAGGAGAGTGACTCAAGTAAATCTAAGAGTCACAAATCTTCAAAGGAGAAAGGAAAAGTAAAATGTGCTAGTAGACATCACCATCATTCCCAAAGGCATTCCAATAAGAGAGAAGACAACAAATCCAGTCTATCCCCTATCAGAAGGTATAAGAGATCTGGGGTGGATGAGCTTCGAGGAGAAATGAACAAAATCAAACCTCCTACATTTGATGGTGAGCAAAAAAAGGATGAAGATGCAAAAACATGGTTTCTAGGCATGAGAAAATATTTTCAATTGCATAATTATTCTTCTCATGCAGAAGGTAGAATTCCTATCTATCAACTCAAAGGAAAGGTCTCCATGTGGTGGGATCAACTTGTGCAGGTACAACACATTGTAGAGAAAAGTGTTACTTGGAAGGAATTCAAGAAGTATTTTGAGAAGAAGAACTTAACTAAAAGGTACTATGACAAGAAAATGAAAGAGTTATTTGAACTTAAGCTTGGAAGTAAAACCATAGATGAATATGATAGAAGGTTTCTAGAACTGCTAAAGTACGTCTCTTTCATCAAGGATGAGACTGTCAAGATTCAAAGGTATTTAAGTGGATTTCCATCATTCATCAGTGACAAAATACAGTATGATGATCCCAAGACATTAGAAGAGACCATAAGGAGAGATAAATGCTTATATGATCAACAGAAAGCAAAGCCAACTTTCCAAAAGGCTTGGGAAGACAATAAGAAATTCAAGATGGATCAGAGGAAGAAAGGACCTAAGCCACCATTCTTCAGAAATAATCCACAAAGGAAACAAATGCATAAAGAACTCAAAGTGATTGACACAGGGAATCAAGGGCCAAGACAACCACCTATGCAATGTTGGGGTTGTAAAGGGGACCATAGGTTCAAATATTGTCCTCACAGAGGTGAAAAAAGTAGAGCTATTCACAATGTACAACGGTTTGAGACAATAGAGGACAT
This sequence comes from Picea engelmannii, assembly GCA_009831015.1. Classification (NCBI taxonomy): domain Eukaryota; kingdom Viridiplantae; phylum Streptophyta; class Pinopsida; order Pinales; family Pinaceae; genus Picea; species Picea engelmannii. Next base: position 440,812 of record ML779850.1, on the reverse strand, counting down.
GGGTAGATATGTACCAAGGATTTATGCATCCCTGAACAACAAGAAAGCAGAGTATCAGTCCCACATGATTGAAGTGGAAGGTATGATCAACAACCAAACCCTTGCTATTTTAATTGATTAAGGAGCTAGTCATAGCTATATAGACCCTAAGATGGTGGAAAGTTTGCAACTTCCAAGAAGAAAGCATGGGAAATCCTGGTTGGTGCAACTGGCTATAGGAGCCAGAACAAAATTTAATGAGATGGTTAAGTCATGCCTCATAGACATGAATGGATTGAACACCAAGGCGGATTTGAACATCTTGCCTCTAGGTTCCTATGACTATCTAATTGGGACAGATTGGTTGGACCAACACCACACTCTCTTATATTGTTACAACAAAGCATTTACTTTCCTGGATGAGGAAGGGAAACTAAGGAAGGTACAGGGAATTCCCAGGGCAATAACCATTAGAGAAATTTCAGCATTGCAGCTGAAGAAATGTTACAGGAAAGGATGCCAAATATTTGTGGCTCATTTGGAAGAGACACCTAAAGATAAGGTGCCAAATTTGAAAGATTATGAAGTCATTGAATATTTTGAGGATGTGTTCAAGGAGGTACCCAGACTACCCCCAAGGAGAGACATTTATTTCTCTATAAATTTGATGCCTGGAGTAGCGCCAGTATCAAAGACTCCTTACAGAATGAGTACACCAGAATTGAAGGAGTTGCAAATGCATCTTGAAGAACTTCTAAAGAAGGGGTATATACACCCAAGCATGTCACCTTGGGGTGCCCCAGTATTTCTTGTGAGAAAGAAGGATGGAAAAATAAGGTTGTGCATTGACTTCATACATTTGAATAAAGTGACTGTTAAGAACAAGTATCCTCTACGAAGGATTGATGACCTCTTTGATCAATTGGATGATGCAAAGATATTTTCAAAGATAGATCTCAGATCAGGATACCATCAGGTAAGAATTAAAGAAGAATATATTAGCAAGACCACCTTTGGGACAAGGTATGGTCATTATGCGTTCGCAGTGGTACCATTTGGGTTGCCAAATGCACCAGTTGTTTTCATGTGCTTAATGAATGGTGTTTTCCGAGAGTATTTGGACAAGTTTGTCATTGTCTTTTTGGATGACATTCTTATATATTCCAAGTCATAGGAAGAGAATGAACATCATTTGAGGATGGTGTTGCAAGTATTAAGGGAACAACAATTATATGCCAAATTGAGCAAGTGCTCATTTTATCAGAAACAGATTCATTATTTGGGGCATATCATTTCAAAGGATGGAATAGCAGTGGATCCTGAGAAGATAGAGGCCATTAAAGAATGGTCATCACCGAAGAATGTGATAGAGGTGATATCATTCATGGGTCTTGCGGGTTACTATAGAATATTTATTGAAGGATTCTCAAATATTGCACATCCAATCACTTCCTTGCAAAGGAAGGGGGTGAAGTTTCAGTGGACACTGGATTGTGAAAGAAGTTTCCAACACTTGAAACAATTATTGACAAGTGCTCCAATATTGAGGATCGAAGACCTAGAAGAACACTTTGTCGTATGCACTGATGCATATAATGAAGGACTTGGTGGAGTCCTCAGTCAAAATGGGTTTGTCATATGTTATGAATCAAGGAAGTTGAAGGATCATGAAAGAAACTATGCCACTCACGATTTGGAGTTGGCAGCCATAGTGTATGCCTTGAGGAAATGGAGACACTACCTCATGGGAAAGAGGTTTGAGCTAAGAACAGACCACAATGGTTTGAAATATTTATTTGATCAGCGAAATATAAATGCTAGACAAAGGAGATGGTTAGAATTTGATTTTGATATAAATCATATCAAAGGGAAGGAGAATAAAGTGGATGATGCACTCAATAGGAAGGTGCATGAGTTACATACTTCAGCCATTAGCATGCACCAAACTGATGTTAAAAGAAAAATTATAGAGGATGCTAATGTAGATCTACAGTACAGAGAATTGGTAGAAATGTTATAGTAGGTGAAGATACTTCGGAAGGTGGATGATTATAAGTTGGGAATAGATGGAATACTGTTGCACAAGAATAGGATTTTTGTTCCAAATGTCTAGGACTTGAAATGTATGATTTTTCATGAAATGCATAATGTTCTTTATGCAGGGCACCCTGGATATCAGAAAACCATGGCAGTGATCAAGAGCCATCACTTTTGACCAGGTATGAAGAAAGAGGTCGGCAAGTACATAGCTAGATGCATGGAATGCCAGAAAGTGAAAGATGAGAATAGACACCCAGTAGGGTTTCTACAACCTTTAACCATTCCTGAATGGAAGTGGGAAGTGGTGACAATAAATTTTATTACTGGATTTCCTAGAACATGAAATCTGCATGATTCGATCATGGTGGTGGTGGACAAGCTTACGAAAGCTGCCCATTTTATTCCACTAAAAACTATGCACAAGGAAACAGAGGTTGCTAATATTTTCATGAAGGAAGTGGCACAATTGCACGAGATTCCTAAAACAATTATGTCCGATAGAGACCCGAAATTCACCTCGAATTTGTGGAAAGGATTGTTCAAAGGATTCAAAATGAATCTGAACTTTAGTACAGCTTATCATCCTGAGTCTGATGGACACACAGAAAGAGTGAACAGGGTGATAGAAGATACACTGAGAATGTATGTGATGGACAAACCATCGAAATGGAAAGACTACCTACACTTGGTAGAATTCACATACAACAATGTGTATCAGGCATCATTAAAGATGAGCCCATTTGAATCAATTTATACAAGAAAGTGTAATACTCCAGTGAGTTGGGATAATCCAGCTGATAGGATAGTCGTTGGGCTAGAGTTGCTTAGGGATATGGAGGACCAGATGATAAAAATTAAGAAAAATTTAAAAGATGCCCAAGACAGGCAGAAAAGTTATGTAGATAAGAACAGAACCCATAGAGAATTCAAAGTGGGTGATCATGTTTTCTTGAAAGTGAAAGCGAACAGGAGTTCCCTGAAGTTGGGAAGCTGCACCAAGTTGGCAGCTAGATTTTGTGGGCCTTTTGAAATCCTAGAGAGGATTGGTCCAGTTGCTTATATGATTGCATTGCCTGAAACTATGTATTTTCATAATGTCTTCCATGTATCATTTCTAAAGAAATATATACCCGATGTTAATCATGTTATTGATTGGAATGTGATTCAGGTGGAGAAAGAAGGCGCTTTTCAAGTGCATCCAGTGCGCATTTTGTACTAAAAATTCAAGCAGCTCTGGAATCGAGCCATAGGGCTTGTAAAGGTTTAATGGACCTGGTACGGTCCCAAGGATGCTACTTGGGAGCATGAACATGCAATGCGGACAGAATACCCACATCTTTTTTAAGATGTTTATTTGAAACTTTGTTATATAGGGATGTATAATGCACTGAGGACAATGCATAAATAAGGGGAGGGGATTGTAATATCCATTGACCGAATCCAATTTCAAATGTAAAATAAATATACTTAAGCTAGTGAGTTGTTTTGACGTCATTTGGTAATGCACATCATGTGGCATAGTGCGTGCATGAACTGCGCAGTAAAATGATGTAGTATGAACATCACAGGATACTGCACATAGTAACTAAGGTGCACGTAGTATGGAGGACAATGAACCTCGTGTATATGATTTGTATTATAGGTTGGTGAGTCGGTTACTATAAGTTGGGATGCTTATGTTTTGGTATTAGGCCGGAATGCCTAGATGTCAAGGGCCAATGTGTCTACTTTGTACATGACTCATGATTAATATAAATACATCGTTGCGTGTATATTGACCACGATAAAAGAGATGGGGGATTGAACTTCACCAGTTAGGGAAAGGGAGGGCCAAAAGTCAAGGGAATATTATATTGATTTTCCTAAAACGTAAAGTATGGATAATTATTTTATCCTAAGTCCTAAATTTGGAGACAAGTGAACCAAAGTAACTTCTGATATGACAAGTGTCAAGTTGGGGACATGCATTTATATCGTGGGGGACTTAGCTCATTTGGGTGATCTTTTCCATAGGGGGGGGATTTATTTACCAGACCAGAGCCTGACCATCATTCTCACCATAACTTTCATGAAGAGTTCACAGTGATTCCTGTACACACTCGGTTATCCAGTCAATGATTCCATGACCATTTTCACTCATGCATTCTGTTATCCTTGAGACAACCATTTCACTATTCTGGAACTTGTTCCCATACCTCCTTTTGGTTGGTGTACCTGGTTAGCTTAGAGTGGGATTGAAGAAGCGGGTTGTCAGGCCCATGAGTAGTTCTTTGAGCAAGAGAATTGTTGGGGATTGATTCTGAAGGTGCTAAACTACAGCTACAAGGCTCTGAGAATTTCGGTCCAGCCTATTACTGAATCCCTTGAAGGGAAGTGGGGCAGCTGAGGGACTATTGAGCAGAGAAGGGGCACACTTCCTTGGGTGGGACAAGCATGTGGGGAATGAGAGGCTATAGGTTGTTAGTTGAGTGAGCACCTGAGACAGAGTCTTTCTTGTTGTCCTTGATCCTTAGCCTGGATAGGAGCCCTTTACCCTGGGTGGATTTCAGTCCCAGCTCGGGGGTGACTCACTGGTGAGAGTGATGAATAGTGTAATCTATGGCTTGGAGGTTCGTGGATGGTCTGTAAGCAGTTGGGGACAATCTTTCTAAGATAAGTACCAATTTTATGATAAAAGGATATGTTGTTTTGTTATTTACATGCCTATGTTACGATTTTAGCATATATGTGACTATGATTGCTTGTGTGCTTATGGGTAATTTCCTGTAAATGCTACATATCTATAGTTACTGTTATTTCCATATAAAATTCGTATGTTGCAGAAAGAAAATTTGTGTTTAACTTTAAAGATTCCATAAGAATGTTGTATGTATATGTTCTAGCTACATGCAGTTAAAAGAGTAAATATAGGTGGCATAACTCAGTTGATTACTGAGAATGTTACTGACTAGTGTCAGAGCATGAGTGGTTTCTCTAGAGTGGAGCACTCCGGCCTGAGGTTGGCCGGGGGAACGTTACAATATTTGGAGGGGTTACCTCCTTTTCTTTCCCTCACATGACCTTGTGTTTATATCATGTGTGAGAGGATATTCTTGGCCACACCTATATGACAGTTGGATTTTACACTCCTTATCTCAGGCTCCTAGGTTTGTTTTGTGGCCTTGGAGAAATTTACTCTCCAACCTGAACCAAGACTCTAACCTAAACTTGTTTATGTATTCTATTGGAACAAAAAATGTTTAATAAACTTTATTTAGTGTTCATTTTATTGGTTTTTACTTACTTAAAAGGGTTATGGATGAAACTTAGATGATGTTTTGATAGACCCAAAGAAAAACATTTTAAGAACACAAAGAAAAAATGTGGTTTCTTCATTGAAAATGAGAAGTGATAACAATGTTTTAGATAAAAAGAAATTTTTTTCTTTTATATTTTTGAAAATGAAAGCAATATACTTTTCGTGTATGCAAGATTTTGAATCACTTTTTAATGCAACCTAAAATACTTTTTTGAAGGTAATGTAAAACAAAATGTAAAAACTTTGAAAACATGGTTTCTTTTCTTTTATAGAAGGATATCATAACCAAAATCAACAACTATCAAAGAAAAAAAAAAATTCCTAAAGACATGAGTTATAGTAATCTAGAATCCTTTCTTGAAAATTTCAAAGTCAAGGGATAAAGAGAAAGGATAACTAACAATCAAGTTCTTTTTGTCTTTTTTGTTACTAAAAGAAACAAAATGMAAATGATATGTAATTTTTCTTTTTCTTTTATGAACACAAGGAATAAGGTAAAGAGAAAGAAYGTGAACAATCAAAAATCACTGAAACAAAACAATCAAACCAGAAACTCAGCCTAGCTACACACGAATGACCTTTCGATCAACTTAAGGAACCTTATAACCAAAAGTCTTACTTAACTAAAAGAAAGATATTTTAGATGATTTGAGAGTTTTTAGAGACTTAACAAATAAAAAAAAAGGAAAAAGAAAACTCAACAGGCTCAACTTACACTGAAGAAGTAAACTACACCCTCCCAGAATTGAGAGAAAGGCTAAAAAGAATTTCAAGTTCTTAGACAAATAGACGACTATGTATACTAGGACTCACGAACATTCGCAGGTAATACAAGGGAAAATCATGGATATCCATGACTCATAAATGGACAAAGCATATATGGATCAGTAAAACTTGAAAAATAAAAATCCAACACAGAAGGAGGCTTCCAAAAACTTGGAAAAAGTTTCTAGATGAAAAATTCTTTCAAACGAAAGCTAAGAAAATAGGAAAAGTTATAGAAATCAAAGACAACACAAGACACCCTAAGACTGACCCAAAATAGGAGAAGATAACCCCAGTATGGTCACCAATTATGTTATGTGATTTTTCCCCTGTGACCTTGGGTCATGTCACAACAGAGCGAGACCATATGTAAAAGACAGAACCTATCCTCACACACAAGAATGCTATAAGAAAATAACTACTTTGAGGAGAGGAAGAGAGAAGGAGAGAGATATAGACTTCACACCTTATATCTTATGCCTAATTTTGATCCTCACTTTCCACCTTTGATTTTGCTTCCGATATCCGCTGGTATCAACTTGCAAAAGAAAACCAAGTCTATGTTGCAACAAGGTATTTAAGAATTCCAAGCATGCATTTAATGTGAAAAAATTCAAGTATATGAAGAAAACTAACATATATCAACAGATTGAATCAATTTACACATGTATGGAGGGAAAGAGAAATATTTTATTGAAAATGGTGTAAGTGGGTAGTTACGACCTAAATCTAACTGTTGTCATTGCCTCAAATCCAACCACCCAGGTTCTTCCATTGTTCCTTCAAGCATCAAATCAGCATGATGTCTCTTCCTCGGATGAATCAAAAGGGATAAGAACACACCCTATAGAAAAATATGGGAGAGGAAGGAATGTTGGAAAACAAGTTCCATATTAGGGGGATGCTACTCAGAGGAGCAAGGAAAATAAGGAAGGTTGCAAATTCATCAGCATAATCTTATACCTAGGTTGTCCTCCTCATCCATTCCCTCAAAGGTTACTTTATATCATCCTCAAGGTGTTGAGGTGGTTGAATTAGATTGTGTATAGTCCAAGGGAGGTTTGGGATTGCGCCCAATCGAAAAATCCACCCAAAAATTTGGAATATTTGTTTTTTCATATTTTTTGAGGGAATCAATGAGTTGCAAACTAGCAAGGTGAACTACTACATATGGGAGGAAAAACTGATTTCGTACTCCGACAGTACTCATAAAATATTATGTATTGTCGAAATTTACTTGCATTTTTTGTGTTTTATTTTTTTAAATCCCCAACGTTCTTCAACTATTCGATGAAAGAGACTAGCATCGAATATCTGATGGTTGACTAGCTCAACAAGCATCAAATATCCAACATTTTACCAAGTCAATGATCTATGTACCGATGTTTGATGAAGTCAATATTTTTTTCCATTAATAAACATCTATCTATTCAACAGTCATTGGAAGTCCGACGAGAAAATAATATATAGTTAAAAAAATTCTAAATATCAAAGACATTTGATGCCATTACTATACTAGAGATGGCTTGCATAGGTTATAAGGTCGGATGTTTTTAGATTAGAATACAAATTTTTATTTTATTTTGTTAATTGCATTACAAATAGTTAAACTACTGAGGTTTATTTTTGAAGATAATCATCACTGAAAGTTTGGTAAGGAAAAATGTCACATAAGATTCCTCCAGGAGGACAAGGTCGAGACTTGAGATCTGTAATGGTCGAGGCTTTGGATGATTGAAAATTTTATTGCCCTTGTAAAAATTGCAGGGGCTATAACAGAAGGAGACTTTTAATAAAAAAACTAAAAAACATTGTAGTGAGTATGGACACCTTGAAGGCAGGCATGGATATCGTCCCTTGGTAATTTATTCATTATATTTATTTATATTGCAAATTGTTTTTGTATACATTTGTATGTTAAATTTAGAAGAAAAAGAATGTATTATTTTTTCTTTATGGATATATTCTATGTACAAAACAAATTGAGAGTAAGTTAAGAAGAGAAGAAGTAGACATACAATGTAGAATTTAATTTGGTTTTAGGATATGTTTTAGTGGTTAAAGGGTTTAACTTTTAGGGGTGTAGGGTGTAAGGGGTTAGGGGTTAATATTTTAGAAATTTAAGGTTTAATAAGGCCATATTAGGGCTAAATGGTTAATGGGTTAGGGGTTAATAGGTTAGGTTTTAAGGTAGATGGTTTAGGGGGTTTAGGTCCTAGGGGATTTAAAGGTTAATGGGTTTTTATGGAGTAGGGTTTAGAGGTTTAGGGTTAGGGATTAAAGGGATAGGTCAGGTTAGGGGTTAATAATTTAGGGACTTGTGATTCCATTCAATACAGGAATGAATATTGGTTGTGTTGACAAATATTGATGCTCATTTTGATAAGTATTTGCAGAGTTTGTAATTCCTCTTTTGATATTTTACCGATGCTCTATTTGAGAAGTATTTGCAGAGTTGCTAATTCCTCTTTTGATATTGGTAATTGTTTCCTTTTTAAAAGTTTTGAATATTAGTTCCAGTTCCCATTAGTGTTATCATTTTTTTTTAAAACATAAATCACTAATGGAAAGTGTAGATGCCACACTGGATGAATTTCATATTTGTCAGGAAGAGGACATTAAAGGAAATATGGAGATTCCTTGTTCCTGTTACGTCACCTTGAAGGTACATGGTTGAGTGGGATATATAAGGGTGGTTTATATTTTTTTTAGGGTTGAGGGGGGTTAGACTTGAATATGACAATATGATTCACCATATTCTACTGTTAAATACATGAGTTAATATTGGTTGTATTGATTAGTATCGACGCTCTGTTTGAGAAGTATTTGCATAGTTGATAATTCCTCTTTTGATATTGGATGTACAAATGCTCTGTTTGAGAATTATTTGTAGAGTTTATAATTCCTCTTTTGATATTGGTAATTGTTTCCTTTTTAAAAGTTTTTAAGACCATTTTATGTTCCTAGTAATGTCGTCATATTATTTTAAACATAAATCACTAATGGAAAGTGTAGATGCCACACTGGATGGATGTCGTATTTTTCAGGAAGAAGACAATAAGGGAAATATAGAGATTCCTTTTTCCTGTTCTGGAACCTTGAATGTACAGTGTTGAGGGGGATAGATAAGGGTGTTTTATTTTTTTTCAGGGTTGAGGGGAGATAGATAAGAATATGAAAATATGATTTACCATATGCTATTGTTCAATACAAGAGTTAATATTAGAAGTGTTGACAAGTATCGATGCTCTGTTTGAGAAGTATTTGCATAGTTGATAATCCCTCTTTTGATATTGGACATACTGAAACTGTGTTCAAGAATTGTTTGCATAGTTACTAATTCCTATTTTGATATTGGTAATTGTCTCCTTTTCAAAAAAATTGAAGATCAGTTCTAGTTCCTAGTAACATCGTCATTTTGTTTTAAATAAAAATCACTAATGGAAGGTGGAGATGCCACACTTGTTGGATGCCATATTTTTTCAGGAAGAGGATAATAAAGGAAATTGATGCAAACCCCCACCACCTCTTGGGGCTCGCGTGACCTTTCGGTCTAGGATCATTCACAATAAGGAGCTAGATTAGCTCTTAGGCTCTTGCTAAACCCTCAAAATACTCCACCATAGGCATTTTTCCTTTTCCCTACGTGAAAAATCACATTCGTGAGGGTCTAATCTCATCAGCATAGAAATCCACATGACCTCGGGCCAAAACCGTGGGCTAAGCTCTTTAACTTGTAGGAACTCCGACATTTCAGAGCTCCGGGCTTTGAGAGTTCCAACAACAACAACCCACAATCCTCCCGAATGCCGAATTCTCAAACAACCGAACAATGGAGGAGATCAACGTCTCACACTACACACCAAGATCTATGAATTACAAAGGTTTCGAGACTCTGGTCTTTGGTAGTTTTACCCGCTCCAAAACTTAATACTTCTAGAGTAATGAACTTCAAACTAGCAGATCAGATGGTTGTCTTTTGCCTCATATCAACGATTTCTGTTTACTCCACACTCCGAGCTTCAGATATTTTCACAACACAATATCTCCAATCCTATAGAGTGTTGAACTATTGAAATCACGAAGGGTATCAATCAATGGTCCACGCATCCACACCAACGGACGGTCAATATCTACTCTGACCTTCAGGGATTTCTGACTCAAGCTAACTTACATCCAATTTCTTCTGGAGTACCTGATCTCTAGACTCCGAGATCTATTGCCATGTGTACCTGGCGTCAATGGCCAGGATCTGCTCTGGATTTTGAAATTTTAGTAATTTCTTATACTCTCACCTTAACACCTCAAATTTGTCGAATAGTTAGACTTCTGGACCATGCTTGATATGCGAACATGTGTACTCTCTTTTTTATGGTCTAGATCGAATTCAGATCCCGGGACTTCACGAAACTTGTCTCCTCCAAAATATACACTGGAAAAATTATGAATTCACGAAGTCCAAAGGACTTCAAGGGTTAACACTATCAATTCTTCTCGAGATCTAACGGTCATGAAATGATCTGGCTCCTTTTGAATGGATATCGTCTGCTCATCCTACAAACAAAGTGAATCCTTCCTCTAAGGAATGTTTCCCACTATTTCTCCTGAGATTTATAACTCTAAGTGATTGAACCTTCAACACATTCCTTGCACTTCTCTCCTTAAAAAACAAAGGGGCTTGGAGATTTATGGAAACTCCTCTTGGGCACTCCTTGCGTTTTTCCTCCTTGAGAATATTTCAACAATTCACTAAGTGTTGGCCTTGTGCACACCTTGCATGGGTCTATCCTTGAGATTTTATACTCCACTGAGTATATGTGCACTCCTTGCACTTAATCTACAAAATTCACTCTATCTCTCCTTATCTATTCAATCTATAAACAACTTTTCCTTCGCTCTCCTTGCATGGCCACTATGAACTCCTTACACCAAGATTTTTAGAAGATAAATAATTGAAACTTATAGAACATCAAAGGTTCCTTCATTAACTAAGAAATGCACACACATGCATATGCACACATAAAATAAAAATCATGAAATTACCCACTTAACTCAGAGATAAGAAAACTCAGACATTTGAAGAAAATCGCCTCTATTATATTCCTTCAACAAAACATTTACAAAATGTTCTTGCATCTTTGAACTTATCTTATTTAGCAAGATAACAAATAAACTCCAACAAGCTCCTTTGGGCATAGATTACATACATTTATACATGGAGGGGCTTCTCGATCCTTCCTTCCAACTACTCTAGTTCTTTCACATCGTAATTAAATAATTCTACCACTAAGGCTTATTACAATTAAATTATCATTTATAATATAGATATGATTCGATGCTCAAAATCTATACAATCTGTTAGGCATTAAAGAAATTAAAATCTCCTGGATTTTTTACAATGGCTCTAGCCTCAAAATCTTGTGGGGCCTTTAATTACAAAGGTTTTAAATTAATGTGATGTTCCCTCCTTGGGATCCAAACCAGTTCTGAATACATTGCGTTGGGTGCTGAGTTTTCCTCCACTTGGCCTCATTTAATGATGAGGGTGATGCTCCTGCATCATACTCCTTTGTTGAGAAAAATAATGAGCTCTTGCTCATGGCTCCTTTTCTTCTATTGTTGAGATCCTCCAGGATCCCAAACTTTGACTTGGATTTGTCCAACTGCTGGTTTTCCTTGTTGTTGTCACTGCTACTGCAGGCTCTCCCTGCTACTGCTACAAGCTCTCCTCTGGTCAACATCCACCTTTTACTGACTATTTTCTTTGTTGATTCCAACATAAACCTTCTTATTTCTTCTATATCCCTATCCATCTGGTCCATTCGCTGGCTTCTCTCTTGCAGTTTGGTTTGCTGTTGCATCTCCTCCTCTTCATCAATTTCTAACCTAACCCGTTCGATGAGCCTACTCTGGGTTATTATTATTTCTCCCAGGGCTTCCAATTATTCATACATATCAACAATATATATATATATATATATATATATATATATATATATATATATATATATATATATATATATGTTTTCTGTTCTCTGCCCTCCTGCAGGTTCTGATTCTGCAGTTGTCCCTTGTTCATCTTCCTTGCTGCAATTTATGGGAAATTATACCGAATGCTCTACTTGGACATTTCTTTGGCTCACAAATATGTGGGCCTCCTCTTCCTTATTTTTGTATTGGACAAAACTTAGATTTTTTCCATTCTCCCTCTCTTTGACATTCTCTAATGGCCATATTTTTGTTGCACATGCTACCACACACAACTTGTTAGTTTTAAAAACCTCTCTCTCTTTGGTCTCTTCCCTGGATGCTTTCTGCATCACTTCCTCACATGTATGGGCACTCTCAAAATTCATTCCAAGAGATATATTGATCTCTCCTATCCTCAGACTACAATACTGGGGATCTTCTTCTCCCTTCAAAGGTTACTTCCCACTCATGAGAAGTATACTTGAACTAGCTTCCTCTTTAACTCCTTCATATTCTATCGACAACAACATATGCTTACACCCATTTTTCTCAAGGGTATAAGTTTTTTTCCTCCCATCATGTATGACATTCCTATCATATTGCCAAGGTCTCCCCAACAAAACATGAAAAACATCCATAGGTATGACATCAAATAAAACTTCATCCCTATAACCACCTATTTTGAACTCAACTTTACATTGTCTACTTACCATGACCTCATGTCATTTCTGCAACCAGGACACCCTATATGAATTTAGATGTGCAGTCATCTCCAACTTCAGATTTTCCACAATATCCATGGATACCAAGTTATCAATGCTCCCACTGTCTATTATCACCTTATATACCCTATCTCTGGTGTTGCAAGAAGTTTTGAACAAACTGTTCCTCTGGACTGGTTCTCATACCTCTTTCTCTAGATTTACGAAAGCTTTCCTCATCATGAGTGATATTCTGTATTTTGTTGCTTCTGAATGAGACCGTCAAAGAATTCCATACCAGGTTTGAGAATTTTCTACAACAAATTCCTAGAATCCATCGTCCTGAAGACAAGTACCTCGTTTACCTCTATACCAATGCACTCTTAGTTCAATTAGGGTTTCTCCTCAGTAAAAAAGGGCCAAGAAAAATCCAAGAATATTATCACATGGCTATACAAATCGAGGAAAATATCCCCTTGTTCAATGGAGAACACCTTTTAACTCCAGAAATCAAGATTGATGATCCCAAAGATACCCCAGATACTCTTAGTCTGGAGAGATTAGTTTTCCTTGAGATATTTATTAGTAAATTCTAGGAAAGAAGGGAACAAGTCATCGATCAAAAATAGGTTGAGGAGAGAGATCCTGATGAAGGTTTCCAATCCCATCAGGAAGATAAATAATTTACTCATGCTTATACCTAGGATAATGACCTAGTTGAATACTGAGAGCCTGAATATATCAAGCATGATGATGAAGTGTTAATGTGTGCTCCTCCCTCTGATGAAGCCATCTGAGATCCTATTCCTCTTGCAAAAAAATAAGAGGATGAGGTTAGTCATTTTCCTTTTCAGGTTTTTGACGATACTTTATTCTATGATTCAAAAGGTGAAGAAGAAAGGGAATCCTTGGACAAGTTAGACCCTATATATTATGAAGCTAAATATGTAGGGGAAAGTCATGAGGAAGAAGCACTGATGCTTTCTCTTTCATTTGATGAAGTTGTCTAAGTCTTCGACGCTCCTGCACAAAAATAAGTGAATATGGTAAGTTATTTCCCTTTCCAATATTTTGAAGATGCTTTATCTTGTGATTTGGAAAGTGAAGAACGGTTAGAGGAGCCCTTGGATGTTTTAATCCCTTTGTGTTATGATAAAGGTAATGACATGGTTGATAATATTGATGAGTTAATACACGTTGGGAAACATAAATGGGATGGGATTGGGTATGATGGGGATCCCATTTATATCATGGAGGGTCATTTTCAAATGTTTCCTTTACAACTATCATGTGAGGTTACTACTAATTTTTACATTTCACAACAAGGAGATGATGTAGTTGCAGATGTTTTCCAAGCACCCAAGGGTGACCTAATTCTATGTTCTCCTGATGATTTTTAGTCATACCTTGAGGATTTTGATGAGTATTAATTTAAGAGCTTGATTTATTCCATGAAGAAGATTATAAACCATCATTGTGCTCAGATCTTGATAAGGGTGAGTACATTGCTTTCCTAAAGTAGGGTACTTGTGACAAGGTTTTCCAGCCTCCTTCAATTACTTTACCTTTCTTTGTCACTAAGGGTGTAGTTAGGAAACATGTCCCTTGTATTAAGTTTTCTCTAGGGAAAATCCTTCTTTTAGAATTCAATGGTAGGTTGAATGCCTTAAGAAGAAATTTTTATCTCGATATTTGAACCTTCCTTTGAGAAGTTTTCATTCATCATCTAGGTTCTTTCTAGTCCCTTCCCAGACCTCGGGATGTTATGAAGTTCAAGGTAACCAACCTTCATACTCTTTGAGTTAGTCTTCTGAACCTTTGATTTTTCATAATCCTTTTCTAAGATGGATTGAGTATTTTCCTAGAAGTGTAACTTAGCATAATTTTGTCCCTCCCTCCCACCTCCATGAGATGGACTTTAGGATTTCCTATGATATGATACATGTTCTAACTCATGTTATTTTTTTTCTTAACCTATCATTGTTTTGGTTTATGATGAAGAAAAAATGTAATACCCCAAGGTCGAGCCCCAACTGAAATGTAAACATGTTTTGTAGGTTGGTGAGTGAAGTGATTATAAGATAGGAGGAAAATGTGATGATTATGTTGGAGAGACTAGATGTTTAAGGCTAGTGAGCCTATTTTTGTATATGTAAACACTCATATAATTAATATAAATACATCGTTGCATGTAGACCGACAGATCCACTAGGAATGGAAAGGGAAGGGATAAGATACTAGGGAAAAGGGATAAGCTTGAGGGATTAACCCCAAGAGAATATTATATTACTATTTCATAAATACTATGGTGATGATACATTTTTTATCCTAAGTCTCATGGAAGAGGGAATGAATCCAAAGTGGAGAGAAACAAGCTCTAGGACCGCCATGTGTCAATCATGGCGCATGCAAATATAGGTGGTGAAAATAGTATGTTTTCCCATATTTACCCATTCACTTAGGATTCATGTAATGAGCCATCCCCTCCATCGTTGACCTCTACATCATTCACGCACCTCTGGAACCTGCAGGCACTTTGAGCTATCCCGTACATTTCCTATGAAGTACAATGCAACTGTACTTTTCCTGAGACCGTATTATGACTTAACGGTTGTTGTTGCTTCCAACATAGTAACTTGACTAAGTGTGGCTTGTTTCCATCATCTATTCTATACCCGATATTTGTTGTTTCCATCACCCTTACTCGATTGACTTAGGATATGGACTGAATAAGTAGGTTGTCAATCCTGTGGGTTTGAAGAGGTGAGTTGTCAGGCCCATGGACTGAAGAAGTAAGTTGTCAGGCCTATAAGAAAATATTTCTAGGTGAGAGAGGTTATTGGGGAAGTGATTTTCCTAGAGGGATTCCACTGACAACTATAGTTCTCTGAGAATTCATTTCCATCCTATTGCAGAATCCCTTGAAGGGAAGTTGGCGAGCCGAAGGATTGTTGAGCAGAGAAGGGCCACACTTCCTGAGGTGGGACATGCATGTGGGGAATTAGAGGTTGTAGGATATTAGTGTGAGTTGGATCTTGGGAAAAAATTCTTCATGTTGACTGTGTAACTTCTTGTTGTCTCAGCCTAGCCCAAGAATCCCTTTACTCGGGTGGAGTTTAGTCCCAGCTCGGAAGTGACCCACTGCTGAGAGTGATGAGCAACATAGTCTAAGGCTAGGAGGTTTGTGGAAGGTTTTCATGTATTTGGTGGTATTCTATAAAACATAAGTACCATTTATGTCTTCATTTGCATGCTTTGTATTTGTACATGTCTTATATTTATGAGTATTTCTTATATATGCTATATGTATAGGCTTACTATTATTTCTGAATTAATCTGTGTATTAGCATAATGTAATTGTCTATTTAATTTTTATATGTATGATGTTCCACAATATTTTCTATGTGGCATATCCCAATAGGTCTATGGTTGGGTATGTTACAATTATGGATATAAGAAACAAGAGAAGTAGTAAAAGTGGCATTCCCCAGGCCTCAAAGGCTCGGGGGATGTTACAAATTGGTATCAGAGCCCCAGGTTTCGACACTGAGCCTAGATTGGGTTGTATAAGTGGAAATTGAAGTAAAATTTCTAGAATGAATTATTTTCGAAATGAAAAAAAAATGAGTTTCAGAGTGTCCATGAGTGCTAAGAGGGTGCTAAGAGAACACCTTAGCAAAATGTAATTGTTTGTTTAAGTTGTATATGTGTTTATTAATTGGTTTGGTTGTCATTGATGTCAACCCTTGAAGAAAGTATGGTAGCAAATTCTGGTAGCACAAAGGTTTGGGTAATGGACCCAAGTTTGTTTGATGCATAATGGTCTGAGTTTTGATATATTTGCAGGTAAGACTACTCTAGATGGATATTACATGTCATGCCATTTCTTGTGGTATGTGGAACTTCACATAACTCCTCATGGTTTGAGAGTTATGGCCTTATGAATTTGGAGGACCCTCATATGTTGGCTTGAAGCCCCTAAAGGTCAAAGAAGTCAAAGTGCTTGCAAATAAGAAATTATTTAAATAATAAAGTAAAGTGAAAAATTCAAAAAATATTATTTAAATAATAAAGTGAAGTGACAAAGTCAAAGAGGATTATTTAAATAATAAATTGAAGTGACAGAGTCAAAGAGGATTATTTAAATCTCTGTGCCCTCCCGACCGGCTTGCGACACTCCTACAGACCATGGATGCCTCCGGGGACCCCGATCCACCTCCGGATGTTCTTGCTTTCAGAACCATGGTTGTCGGTGGCCCTAAGTTCCCTTCCTCTACGTCTCAGCAAAAGTTTGTAAATAAAATGGACTCAATCCCTTCTGTGGCCCTTCCGGAAGAAGAAACCTGCAAGGAAGCCTTGAACCTGGCCGAGAGAGGCCTCATAGGCTAGTTCACGGGCCTCTGGCCTTCTCCCAAATTGATGGAAGAACGGACTCAAAGGAACTGGAAGCCATTGATCAAAGAGGGAGTCAAAATCTTTTTCGTAGGTAAGGGTTTCTTTGTGTTTGTCTTCAAAAACCCGGATGACAGAGGATTAATCTTCAGAAACGAGCCATACTTTATGGGACCTCAGGGTCTTTATCTAAAAAAATGGACTCCATATTTTGATCCCACCCAATACATCCCCTCTGCTATCCTGGTTTGGGTCAGGCTCCCTCATTTACCTCTCCACTGCTGGAATCAAAAATCCCTCCAGATCATTGGTAACGCGTTGGGAAAATAAATAGACCAAGATGCAAGAAAGGATCAATATTCTTGCACTCGTATCTGCGTAGAAGTGGACCTAGAAGAGGGGCTACTGGAAGCAATCAAACTCACTGTAGCGGGGTGGACACATGTCCAGGAGTTGGACTATGAACAACTACCTTTTAAATGCAAACATTGCCACGGGAACGGACACTTTGCAAAGCATTGCAAGAAGAAGGTTGAGGAACAAGTAGACAAACAAAATGGGGAACAATGGACCCTAGTTCAGAAAAATGCAAACTCAAAAAAAGGCACAGGTAAAGGCAATATGATCGGAGGTCCTATCAGCTCCAAAACCGGCCAACAAACGGAAGCAACTCCAAATGGGACAAAAAGAGTGTAGAACAATCAAGTAAATCTAACCCAGGAGAACGTGGAACAGGAAGACACACCACCTTCAAACAAAGAGGGAGGGGAAGCAATACAGATTGAAGCTAATCAAGGCAACCCCTCCAATCCTTCATACGCAGAAATCGCAAGGAAAAAACCAGTGGAAATCTCAGGTTCTTCAGAGGATGAAACCTATGAGCATCCTTTGAAAAAAGCAGGAAGGAAATCCCGTAAAGAAAAGAGGGAGGAGGAGGCAGAAAGGCTCAAAACAAAAGGAAGCCAATCTACAATAGAAATGTCTATTGGGTAAAATACCAGACCAAGGCCTTCCAAGGGAGGCCCCAATCCCCCCCCCTTAAGTAAATAATGAATCTCGTCTCTTGGAACTGTAGAGGACTGGGGAATCCCCCCAAAATAGAAGCAGTTAAGGACCTTTTGAAAGTAGATCCCTCAGATATTCTCATGCTCCAAGAGACTAAAATAGAAGGGCAAGGCCTTCTAGAGATCAATGGTTCAAAGTGGAATAAAAGATCAGGCAAAGCAGATAGTTCAAGGGGAACCTCTGGAGGGTTGGCAACTCTTTGGACCGAAGACCTATTCCAACTGAATAAGCATCATTGAACCCAGCACTGGATTTTTACTGAACTGAAGCACAATGCAAGTAAGTTGTCCATCTCTCTCTTCAATCTTTATGTTCCTGTTTCCTACTCTAAAAAATGAGAATGTTGGAATTCTCTCTCTACCTTTTTAGAGGAGACTTCTCCTAGCAATATCATCATATCCGGGGATCTTAATATTGTAACGAAAGAAAAAGAGAAGAGGGGGGGCTCCAACATCAGAGACCCCATGCTGGCCAAGGTGGAGGAGCTCACTCAGTCTTGGGATCTTTTAGACTTCAATCCTATTCGAGGCATTTATACTTGGTCCAATAACAGGGTGGGACCGGACCATATTTCTGCTCGATTAGATCGATTCCTGGTGCAAAGCTCCATAATGATGAACAAAAAGATCATCATCACCAAAATCCTGCCTAAACTTACCTCGGACCATAAGCCAATACAACTTCTCTTGGAAGAGGAAGAAGACTTGGGCCCTATTCCTTTTCGATTCATCCCTCTATGGATCGAGAGAGATGGTTTTTTAGAGATAGTGAAAACATCATGGGACAAATCCTTCTCTGGATCCTCAAGTTATGTATGGGAGAAAAATTTGAAAGCTACAAAACAAGCTCTGAAGGACTGGATAAAGAAACCAGCCCCTACTCCTACCGAACAAATAAGAGAAGTAGTGCAGTCACTGCAAACCCTGCAAACAAATATGGAAAGCAAATATATCACAACAGAGTTGTTGGAAAAAAAAATTAAAGAGCAACGATCCACATATCAATCTTTTCAAAAGGAATAAGAATACTGGAGACTCAAATCCAAAAGTCTCTGGCTTAAGGCTGAGGATAGGAACACCTCCTTCTTCCACCAGCAATATAGAGCGAGACTATCTAGGAATCATATACCAGAAATCAAAACAGTGGAGGGCCAAGTCTGCAAAGGTTTCAATCAAGTCAAAGTTGCCACAGAAACCCATTTCAGGAATTTATACAGAGAAGGTACTCAAAGCAATGACGAGGAAGTTGCTGACTTCCTCTCTAACATCCCTTCCCTCATAAGTCCTGAAGACAACGCAATCCTCTGTAGACCAACTTCTGAGGAAGAAATAATTAAATTTATCTTGTCCATGGATGAAGACAAGGCACCTGGGCCTGATGGATTTACAATCCACTTATACAAATCTTGTTGGAATATTATCAAGGATGATCTCCATAAAATGATAAGCGGGTTTATGAAAAAATCCAAGGTAGGTGGAGGAACAAACACCACTTACCTTGCTTTAATCCCCAAAGACTCCAACCCTGAATCATTTGCAAGATTCAGGCCCATATCGTTGTGTAACACTTCCTATAAGATTCTGGCAAAACTACTAGAAAATTGGATCAAGCCGCTGCTAAAAAGATTGATCTCTAATCCTCAAGGTGGTTTTGTGGAAGGTAGGCACATACTAGACAATGTAATCCAAGTTCAGGATATAATTCATTCAAGCAAACAGCGGAAAGAGAAAGGTATGTTGATAAAATTAGACATGGAGAATGCTTTTGACAGAGTTAATCGCTCTTTCCTTTGCAAAGTTCTTCTCTCCTTTGGCTTCTCGTCTCACTTTGTTCAGCTAATTAAAGCCTGCATTGACAATCCGTGGATTTCCCCTCTAGTCAATGGTCACCCAACCAATTTTTTCCAAGCTCAGAGAGGCATCAGGTAGGGATGCCCTCTCTCCCCTTTCCTGTACATATTAATGGTTGATTCCCTTAGTCGAAAGCTCACTGCTGAAAGATTAGTTGGCAACATTCCAGGTCTCAAACCTTCCAATGGAGAAGAACCTCTAAACCATGCACTCTTTGCTGATGATTCCCTTCTCCTTAGAGGAGCCTCCATCAGAATAGCCAAAGCTTTTGACACAGTCCTTAGAAACTATTGCAGAGTTTCGAGAGCTTTAGTCAATGAGAGAAAAAGTGAATTATACAGATGGAATATAGGCCAACACGAAATCACAGGCATCATCACTCTCCTTGGGTTCAAATCCCAAGCAAAATGGGACAGGTTTAAGTATCTCGGCATTCCCATCATTTCTGGCGTCAACAAAAGATCGCTTTGGAGCGATATCATCTCTAAAATTAAATCCAAAATTGCTACGTGGGGAGGCTACTGGTTGACTAAGGGAGGCAAAGTTATCTTAATCAAATCCATGCTGTCGGTGCTTCCAATATTCCAGGCATATTTTCTTCTCACACCAAGAAACGTGATGGAGCAAATCTCCAAACTTCTCAGAGATTTCTTGTGGTAGGGAGGGAAGGGAAACGAAAATAAAATGCATTTGGTGAACTGGGAAGTTGTTAAAAAATCCATGGCAGAGGGCGGGCTGCAAATTAGAGACCTCGCACTCGTCAATATAGCGTTGGGAGGAAATATTTTGTGGAAGTTGATCCATGAGCCCACGCACCCAATTAGTGTTACTCTGCATGCAAAGTATGGGCCCAAAAAATCTCTCAGCAACCTCCAAAACGTTAGCACAGTAAATTGTACGCGGGTGTGGAAATTATGCTGCAAAAGCCGCAATTTCTTCAAAACATCGGTCTACAGAATACCTGGCAATGACAAATGTACCCATTTGTGGCTCGATAGCATCATGGGGAGAGAACCTCTGGCCGAAAATGTGGACATAATAGATCTCAAAGACTGGATGGAGAGAGCAGGAGTCAACAGCTTATATGACCTCTCGAAATGGGATCAACATGGAGATTGGGCAGGATGGGATTTTCATGGAGTCCCATCTTGGTTATCTCTGCAACAATCCATGCTCATAGATCTGTTGGAGGACGCCGCCCCTGTCAATAGAACCATGAAATATAGTTGGGGTTGGGGCCAGACCAGTGTATACACCACAACAGCAGGATATAGAGTCTTGCAGGCCTCAAGAAACGACAGTCAAACTCCGCCTTTCTGGAAAAACGTCTGGGAACCTCTAGCCATACCAAACGTGAACTTCTTCTTCTAGACCTTGGTGCACAATAAACTTCTAACGGGAGATAATCTGGAGAAAAGGAACATAGTGGGGCCTCACAGATGCGTGCTATGCAACAATAACTTTGAAACAACCCAACACCTATTCATGGATTGCATTTTTGCTAAAGAGGTCTGGGGACTCATTCTACAGGACTTTCAGATTTCTTTCCCTCCCCAGAATTCTGTTGCGGATCTCTTTGCCTCTTGGAGTCTTTTCTACCCCCAATGAATCCCCTCCAAATCACTTTGGTGCAAAATCTAGACAGCGATTCCCAAATATGTATGTTGGCAGCTTCGATTGGCATGCAATCAGCTGATTTTCAAAGAGATGCGGAACTCCCCATTGCAACTAGCTGCAAAAGCTAAATCCTTCCTCCTGGAAGTGGCCCAACAATAGTATTATAAAGAGGATCCTTTGTTACTGCCCGAGGAAAAGAGGTGGCTAGGCCCTCTTGTGCCTTATCCTCGTAAACAGTTCCTCTCCCCTCAAACTATCAACCCGGATTGGCGCATAAGAGATGATGATGACACTTTCCAGTCTTGGTGGCGGTCTCAAAACTTAACCACAATTTTCTTTGATGGGGTGTCCAAAGGAAACCCCGGTGTTGCTGGTGCTGGGGGGGTCATCTACTCTCTGGATGGGTTTACAAAAGACTGTTTCTGCTGGGGATTACGTCAGAAATCCAACAATCAAGCTGAGATACTAGGGCTTATCAAAGCTTGCCTTATTGCCAGAGAAAAAGGAGTCGAAGACCTTCAAGTTTTTGGAGATTCAGAGATAATAATAAAAAAATTAAACATGGAGGCACGGTTCAGCAATGCCAGCCTAAACAAAAACTTGGTTAGACTGAAGAGAGTTCTTCTAGACTTCAACTCGTGCAAGTTTTATCACATTCTCAGAAAGTCAAACAATGAAGTTGATCAGATGGCAAACAAATGCAACACACTCATGAAAGGACTGCTATATGTAAAAAATGAAAGTTTTGTTCAAACTCCCTGAGAATGATGTAGATCAAAAGAAACAGCAGTTAGAAAACTGCATTGTATAAGGGGTCGCTTTGGCAAAGACCCATCTTCACTTCAGATAAATAAAATCCATATCCATTACAGTTAGAAAAAAAAGAGGATTATTTAAATAATAAAGTGAAGTGACAAAGTCAAGGATGATTATTTAAATAATAAAGTAAATGGAGAAATTTGTAATTATGGAAAGTGGTTAGAAGTGGGTCCGCCCTAAAATAAGGAAATTGGGTTAAGATGGTTAAAAGGTAAGCCCTTGAGGAAGCTACTTGAAAGTATAAATAAGAGGTAAATCTCTCTAATTTTAATCACACTTGATCATATTGAATATCTACAGGTGACTGAGGTAACCAAAGGATATCTAAGATTAATTTCATAAGGAAGGTGAAGTAAAGAAGGCCGAAATTCAAGGGAAGATAAATTATTTTGATGATGCTTTCTAAGGTATGTTATTTACAGGTCATCTCACCATTTTCACAATACCTTTTTTTATAGAATGATTTAGACCGTGAAATTGGGATTCCATTGAGGAAACATATTCAAGTAGATATGCTACAAATTTCATCTTGTGGGTCATTGTATTTTTGGAGTTACACTCCATGGAAAATAGGGTTTGTGCCTAGTCCCGAAACTAGTCTAAAACAGGTGTTTCGGGTAAAAACATCATAAATTTTTCATAACAGATCCAAATTTAGTAAGACCAAATGTGTTGGTTAGAGTAAATTCTTTAGTATTCTATGTAAAATTTCCATATCCATACAACAAATATTCTGTGTGGGGCACGCTCTACAAGTTTTCTCTCTAGAATAAGCCAAAATTCAACAAGGTATGTCATTTTTTATATAACTCGTTTTTTGAGAGGTTACAATTAGTGACACCTAGAGGAATTTCATAAAACACAATGAAGAAAATAGTGTACTATTTTTATACCTTTATTCATTACAGGTACATAGTTATGATTATTTCAAGTTAGGGTTGTTGACTAATCCAAAACTAGTCATGTGAGACCTAAGTAAAGTTTGATGAAAATGCTAGTCTCTTGTTGTTAAAGTTAAGGAAGGTTTTCAGGTTGAGGTACAGTTTGGTGCATGGTTGATTCAATTGTTTATGGTACAAGTTGATTACAGGTTGTTTGGTACAGGTTGGTGCATGGTTGATGAACTTGTTTATGGTACAGGTTGATTATAGGTTGAGGTACATGTTGATACATGGTTGATACATGGTTCAGGTTATTGGTACATGTTGTTTGGTGCAAGTTTATTGGTACATGTTTACAACAATATATCTCATAGTGATAGGGTGAAAATGGTTCCATCATTCTACTTATATGTCAGGAAAGTTGGACAGGGCAAGGACATGTACTTGTAGCCACCTTACAGATGTAGCTATAGAACATAGGGGGTTGTAGCCTCCTTTTGGTTGTATCCAGAGAATTGGAGAGTTGGATCTTCCCTCAGGTTGTAGCCTGAGAAACTAGGGGGTTGGAGCCTCCTTCCAAATGCAGCTAGAAAACAAAGGAAGTTGGTGCTTCCAATGAATGTAATTCTTCAAGACATATAAGAAAACGAATTATGTGGTTTTCTCCCGCTTTGGGTTTCCATGTAAAAACACTGGTGTATTGTGTATGTGTATTGTTTATTTACTCTACAAATATTGGATGATAATGCTACATTGATATAACAATTTCATTATATGGTTAAAAATGATTAGATTGCTCTATTACTGATTCACCCTCCCTCTCAGTAATCCAACAATTGGTATCAGAGCGAGTTTCCTTCAAAAATCAATTTAACCACTGAAAGGTAGATCATGGAGAGCAACAACATGTATAAAAATGGAATACCATATTTTGATGGATAGAAGTATGCATTTTGGAGAATAAGGATGAAGACATATATACAGGCACATGGATTTTAAATTTGGCAATCAATTGTATATGGATACACCGCACCAGCAGTTCTGCCGACAAATGACAAAGAAATGAAACTCGGTCAGAATAATTCCAAAGCCACAAATGCATTTGTGAATGGTCTTGGAGAATCGGTATTCACCAAAGTTTCACATTGTAAATCTACTAAAGATATTTGGGGCAAAATTCGAAATATTTATGAAGGAGATTCAAAAGTCAAAGAAACAAAGCTTCAAACTTACAGAGGTCATTTCGAACAACTAAAGATGAAGGAAGATGAGTGTTGATTCTGAGAGGGGGGTGAATCAGTATCAAGTACAATTTAAAAACCTTTTTCAACTTATACTTAAACCATTCAATTATATCCAATGAGAAATGAACAATAGTATAAGAGTTACACCAATACACCACAATACACCATGCACAATATATGATAAATAATCAATAGTTTTTGTTCAAGGGAAGTAATGACTTCCAAAGGTAGCTACAGCTTCCAAATGTAAAGGGAGGGATAAACCTCCAAGAGGAAGATACAATCCTCCAATATCAAGAGAGAGTTGAACCCTCCATCCTTTCCCCTTCCTTCCACCCAAGAATCTATGAGAGATAATAAAACTTTACATTAAATCATCACAGTCAACCAATCATCACATAGAACCTGATAATGCTTCCTGAGACTTCTTCAATTTCTGCAATGCAATTCTTCAATTCTTGGAGT
>ML779850.1:381975-414706 GCA_009831015.1 Picea engelmannii | reverse complement strand
AACAACATGATGTATACTATCCATTCATGGGTGTTGTATATGCATGTGCATTTTCCTTCATGTCCAAATACCTTTATCAATCTTGCGGTCCAAAACCCATGACTAGGGTTGACATCAATGACAACAACCAATCTTCCAACAATGAGAACATTGCATCTTACTTTTTACGAGTCAATGAAACAATAAATGCAATCCTAGGATTAGGAGAAGAAATTAAATAATCTTTAATTGTTCAAAAGGTACTAATATCTCTTCCTATGAGATTTGACCCTAAGATATCATCACTAGAATAAAGAGTAAATATAAACTCAATAAGCATGGATGAACTATATGGAATATTCACAACATATGAAATGAGAACTGAACAGGAAAATCCATATATAAAAGAATAAGCCTCCAAAGGATCAAAAGGTCAAAGCAAAAGGTAAATAAAAAAGAAAAAGAACATAGCAGCAACATTGATGTCTCAGAAGATGATGAAGAAGTGGCCAACTTTGTCAGAAGATTGAACAAGGGAACCAATGGTAGGTATAGAGGTAAGCTTCCTTTGATTTTTTTTAATTGTGATGGTATTGGTAATTTTTATAACAAATGTCCTCATAAGAAAAAGAGAAATTATGAAGGTTACTCAAATAGAAAACAAACATATAAAGGCAAAAGAACCATAGAGAATTTTTTCCAGAAAATCGTATGCACCAAAGAAAACATCTCATCATCAGATGAAGATGAAGTCAGTGACAGTGAGACATAAATAATTTTATTCATGGAAGTAGAAGACTTTGATAAAGAAGACTCTGAAGAATAATATGAAGAGGCCAAAGAAGAATACAAAGAGGCAGAAGTTGACTACCAATAAGAATGGTTGTGTGCCATAGAAGTTATCAGAAGAGAAAAGAAGAAAAACAAGAAACTACAACCAGAACTAGACAAGAAAGAAGACACTTAGGAAATAGAAAAAATGATCACAAATTTGAAGGTTCAAATTGAAGAATATAAAAGAATTGAAGAAGAACTCAAAGAATATCTAGAAGGAAGAGACAGTATCATTGGAAATTTGGAAGCATAAATTGTCACATTAAGAAAGGATCTTCAAAAGAAAAATATGCAGAACAACTCAAAAGTTTTGAATGACATTATCAATAGTAAAAAACCTCATCATGACAAGTCCAAACTTGGATACAATCATACAGAAAAGGGATCAAGCACCAAAACAAAATAACTAGAAACATATCCGAAAAGCTATGCAGAAACAATCAAAGGGGATAGGAAGGTCTACAAACAAAATTACAGGGACACTCCTCCACCAAGAAGATTCATATTTCAGAATCAACGACCAACAGAAACAAATAGGCCTCAGGAAGAAGAATTATTCATAAGAGTACCTCATTTCATAAGATATTCAACTCCCAGGTATCAAACTATATTTTTTGGTTTATGTTATGCATGTAATAATTTTGAACATAAAGCCGTGAATTGCAGAGATAACAACAGGAACATAAACAACTTTGAAATTCATGCACAAAAGGGTTATCCAAGAAGGCTTAGTGAAATACAAAGAATAAATTACAACAGGTTTGAATCTTTGAGCACTGAAGTGGAATTCTACAAATGTAACAACTTTGATCACATGGCCAAAGATTGCAGAATGATAGTCCCTCATAGAGAACCACAACAGAACAATAATAGTCATAGATAGGAACCTCAAAAAAGGACATGCATAAGAAATCATAATCGGTATAGCAATAAAGAATTCACACTCTCTCTATAAGATAAGAAGAAGAAACATGGTTGGTATGTTGATAGTGGTTGTTCAAAACACATGAAAAGTGATAGAGACAAGTTTCTTACATTAAGAAAGGAAAGAGATGGATCAGTCTCCTTCATAAATGATGATTCAACTAAAATCATAGGAAAATACATAGTCAGAATTGAGAACAAGAATACCAAGGAAGAAAATGTTCTACTAGTAGAAGATATGAAACATAATCTTCTAAGTGTGATTCAAATGTGTGACCAAGGTCATAAAGTTACTTTAGATTCACAAAAGTGTGAGATAAGAAAAGAACGTTCATGAAAATTGATTGCAACAACTGCGATAACTTCAAGCAACATATATGTATTAAGTGAAATTGGAAATGAAAAGTGTTGCCTAGGAAATGAATATGAAAGTTGGCTATGGCATAGAAGAATGGGTCACATACATTTTGATAAACTTGTCAAATTCAACAAAAGGGAAGCAATTAGAGAAATTCCCCTATTATCGGATTAATTGGTAAGTGAAAACTTGAACAAATCTCCCTAATTCCCACAGGAAATTAGAACAAAAAATAACAGAATACACACTTCGCCTTAAACTTCATCATCTTATAAACTAGTTTAATGAGTTACAAGTGACATACCTTTTAAACGACGCTTGTCCTTGCTAGTGTCGTCTTTGTAGCTCCTTCCTTGAATTTGCATAATAGTAATCATGTCTAAGAATCACAAACCAACAAAGAGGGAAAACAAAGATATATGTATTCTAATGAAGTCTATGTATATGATCAAGGAATTATACAATATAAGACAAGACGCTTATATAGGGAAGAAATGCATTATTGTATTAAGTGAATAGAAAGTGGAGAATACAACCCATGCCTTGATGTTTAAAGGTCCCCTTTCAATAGCTATTTTCTTCAACACACACACCTTTTCTCCAATGCCTTGAATGAAGAAGATCCAGAGTCTGACTTGAAGAACTAAAGAAAAGCTCTCAAGCATAATATGAAGTAGAACTCTCCATACAAATATTAGTCTATTCAACCTTAGCCTTTTCCATGAGAAATCCCTCTTTATATAGTGTGAAAGAAATATTGATGAGGAGATTAGGATGATCCCACCAAATCATAGAAGCGAGTAAGATCCAAACCGATCGGAGGCCACCTCATCTTCTAGAATATCCCCTTCTAGAACATTCATGAAGTTTGATTTTTCCTATGCTTTTAAGAATCATCACACCCTATGCACAAGAATCTTGTGATGACATCGCAGTCCATTTCTAGAACAGAGTACATCGATCAGGCATCATCGCACCCCCTGCATATAGCAGGGTGCGACGACCTTCTTTGACATGGTTTTTGAGACAGGAAAGAAAATCACTTTTCCCATGGATAAAGTCCTCTTTTAATATTTTCGGGGAACATCAACACATGTTGTCAAGTGATCACCGACATGACCAAAATAATGTGTAACAGAATTCCCTCCAAAGTATGAAGTTGGAACTCGTGACAGTTGAAATACTTTTAGAATGTGTGTGTTGAAAATAAGGAGCGCATTGATCAGGAACCTGCAAACAAACAAGCATATACATAATATCATACCATTTCTGAGGTAGGAATTCCCATGCTCAAACTATAAGTGATGCTAATCATAAGTTTCAAGTGAGTCATGGACACTAAACATACATTGTGGATCCATGTCACCATGATTCGGCATAGCCACCAGGAATACACTGTGGATCTATGCTATAAAATAATTCAAATCCGAACATAGCCACGAGACATACACAGTGGATCTATGTGTCAGTATAAATACATGAATACTCTGTCGTAACATGGATCAGAATGATAAGATCTAGGGTCTTCATTTCCATTGTCGCTAAGTATGAATCTATCCATGCGATTATAGGTGTTGAAGTAAAAAATGGTAGAAACCACTTGATTACCGATCATTAATGAAAATTGTTAACAATTGTGAGGGAAATCACCATTGATGTCAATGAATCCCAAGGTACCCTAGTACAATCCAATGAATTTGATTAAATGAGTTGAAGTTGAACACTCGATGGAATATTTCAATGAGGGGTCAATGATGTGAACCCACTGTTGAAAGCGAAGAAACCTTCCATTGAGGCATGTAGGCTCTAAGGTACTAAATGATTTCTAAGTCTTATTCCTAGATAATGAGTTGAATTCGACAGGAAAAGACTCGTCACAGGAGGGTCTTGATGTATCCCCATAAATGACATGAAATAAGTAACATACTTGAAGTGGATCAGAGTATGAAGTGATTCAAAACTGACTTAGGGAAGGCCGACATGATAAAAAATTTATAACTGCATATGGACGACTCAATAGAATGCTTGTTTAGGTTGGAATTCGCTTGAACATATCAACGACACGACAATGGTATTGGAAGAATTGACTCAAGGAGGACCCAATATATGGACCTCTATATGGTCAAATGAGAGACAAATGTATTTCCCAACCCAGATACAATGATGAAGGGGGGTGTCATGTTCAAGAGAGACTATTACTTCCACTAACACAAATACAGAGACACATTTATTTCCCAATTTCCCCCCACCATTTCTGGAGAGTGCCTCTTTATTTTTATGCAAGCTTGAGGAGGATAACATATGCTTATAGATGTAATCTCATCCTTTGGATGAGTCCCTTGAAGTATGTTTAACAAACCCTAAGAAGGAGTGGTTCAATACCATATGGGTATTTTGATGTTTTTTTAATGAGTCCAAAGAAATAAAACTCGGGGGTTTTTCAATTTTAGAGAGTCTGGAAAAAACTTTAAGAGAACTCCATCAGGTCCTTTTCGTAAATTATTCTGAAAAGACCGAAAAAGTGATAACCTACTGCTCATCAGATGTTTTCTTCAAATACTTTTACGATTGTGAAAATAACAAGGTCCCTCGGCCATAGTTTCATGTTTAAGGATCTTGAAAAGAGATTAAAGGATACACCATAGGTTTCGTTTTTCATATCACCATTACGAGTTCGAAAAAATGAAAAAAGACTACTCAATTACATTCTCATGCTTTCACGAGCATGATAAATAATTAAGACTCTGCTTAGAGTTTTTCCTGAAAAACCCTAAAAGGTTCTATACATAAACCAAAAAATGGGGGACCCTTGTTTCAATGTCTCATCTCTAGACTTTTTAATCTGCAAAAATCAATCACTTGTAAAGTTTTTAAGACTTTAGAGCTTGGATAAAGCATAAAAATAATACAATTTGCAAATGAAAAGTGATAAAAGTCAATAAAATAGGTAAGAAACCACATTTTACCATTTCATTTGTAATTTACCCAAATATTGCTCAAAATCCCTTTTTCACCCCGATTTGCAACTCTTGATTGCAGAGCACACGACGGATCATTTCACAAATCGTCTCCACTAAAGAGGTAATATCCTTCTCCTTCATATTTTCATGGTTTCAAAATTGATTTTCATTGGTTAAATTTGTGTTTTTGGGTCAATTTTTAGGGGTTACCCGCGCATTGAGGTCATCGCAGGTGCCCTATATCGTGAAATGTGATGATCTAGGATCATCGCAGGTGACCCTATAGGTAGGGTGTGATGATGTCACACATTGTGAATGTGTAGGCCTGCGACGTCTGCAACCAAAAATTTAAAAAAGATGAACCTAACTAGAAAAAACCCCCAGAAAATATTTTATGTGTCTAATCTCATCTTATGGTTCCATGGTAGGATTTCCTTGGTTAAAATGTTGGAGTGGTGTGAGAGAGATCCCTAAGAAGAATATTACTTCACCGAGAATGACCTGAGAATAGTTATGGCCCTCAGGTAGTGTGGTTTACGAAAACTCTTCAAGATTTAGGGAATGAGAGCCCAATTGAGACTACTGGAGTACTTGGTTCACATGTGGGATGTGAACGAGCAGGAATTTCACATGGGTGTCCACACACTCACTATATATATCGAGGATATCTATTTCCTTACAGGACTATCTCCCCGTGGTTCACGGGTGACACTTACAGGTAGTAGGGGTGGAGGTGAGCCAATGGACTACTACATCTGCCATCATTACGTGACATGTACTGAGAAACATAGCGGCAAAGTAGTTATCAGGGATGTCTGAGATTTTCCTTTACGAACTATCCTATATACTATCACTCACATGGTAGGGAGTGCATCTCCTCATATGGATTTTCAGAGCCATTTCTAGTATTCCCTAGAATTTATGGAGCCCAAAGTCTTCAACTGGTGTGAAGGGGTACTAAAAAGCATGAAGAAACAACTTACTAGGTGTTGAAATGGTGGGTTGAAACAATTTAGATATGGGTCTATTTTGTTATCCTTCTTCCTCGAGAGGGTCCTTGTCCTACACCTACAGGTGGAGTGGGGTATACCCACTCCACAGGATCCAAGGATGAAGAGGTGGGTAGATCTCATGACCCGACATGGAGGCGTTCCCATCGCCAAATATGATGATGTCTTCTTCCAATGGCATAGGAATCAACTGCTCATGGTTGAAGATTATGCATATGCCAGAGTAGAATTTCATGGAGATCCATATTTGGCTCTTCCAGATGGGTCCCAGTGGGGGGACATAGGTAAGAAGGAAATTTTGTTTATATAATGTTTTTTCTATTTTAATGATATATCATGTTTTTTGTGTTATTTATCTAATGACTAATTAAATGCTCTCATCAATGCAGATGTGGGACCTTATCGACCACCGATATCATCTCCCATCCATAGGTGTGGAGAGAGAGGTGTTATATAAAGATTGGATATCGCAGACCTCGAGGTCATAGAACAGAACCTGGAGGGATTGACCATGCATGTCTCTGACGCTACCAAGGATGAGCTCTCGAGGAATTACCAACACCACACAATGGGCTTATCTTCCTCCATCGTTCGACTGCTCCATAGAGTAGCATGGGAAGTCACTTGTTATAGCGGGCAACATCCTTGATGATCTTGTACATGAAGCTATGAGCTTCACATTTTTGATATTTTGGTCTTCGGACAAAAACGCTTTTTCTAAAATTTTATCGTTATACATATAAGGCTCCTACCGACTTACTTATTTTTAGGTACAAAGTGTGATTGGATTTTATAAATGTCTCAAAAGTCTTTCTAAGACATAATTAGCCAATGCATCTGTTAATGTATTTAGACATCTAGGAATGTGTTGATATTCGATGTAATCAAAATGGCGTTTCAAGAGGCGAATTCATAAATATACCCTTAACAAAGTAAGACTTCAAATAGAATAAATGTTACTCAACTATAGTACTACTAACTGCAAATCAAGTCGTACAATAAGATGACAGATTCCAATTGAAACAACGTCATTTAAAAACTCAATAACTACATTGTATTCCGCGATATTGTTAGTTGCACGACCAAGGAAAACATCATTGACAGGCCTGATACTGGATAGGATGACGATCTTTACTAGAAATATCAGGCCATAAAGTTTGGGTCTGGAGATAGATGATAATATATTCATACCATAAGTCCTCAAAACTGATCAGAAAGAGGGATTCATTAGGCAAGGAATCCTCTGCCACAGTTTTTGTCTCAGTAGAGAGAAGGTCACATATCAATTTGGAAAAAACCAAATATTTATTTGACTTGTCGTGTTCAAACTCCAAATAAAAATCCTGGAGAATAACTATCCATTTAGAGTACTTTCCCCCAACAATTGTCGAGTAAGGATATGTTGCATGGGGTTGCAATTGGAAATGACTGTGGTTCTGCGTAATAGGATGTAGTGACGAAAACGATGAACAACTTGAATAGCTGCCAAGGCCAGTTTCTCCATATGTAAATATTTGGTTTCGGTAGTCGTGAGACTCTGACTCAAATAGTATATGACATGTTCATTGTGTGAATCACCCTATTGGACTAAAACCATAGAAATGGTAGAGTCCAAAGAAAATAAGTACAGGAAATAATCTCGATTATTATCAGGTGGAAACAATAGTAGTGTATGGGTTAAGGAGAGTTTCAAAGCTTCAAAAGCTTTGTTTGGAGTGTTGTCCCATACAAAATCGTAACATTTCTTGAGAATTCGAGTAAATCGTTTCGTTAATTCATCGTAGTTGGGAATGAATCAACATAAAAAGTTTGCCTTCCCTTGCAAACTTTGGATTTGGCGTAGAGTGGAAGGAGGAGGTATATTAAAAATATCCTCAACCTTAAAGGGGTCTACCCGAATCCCATGTATAGACACGATAAAAACAAGAAGTCGTCTGGATTACACACAAAAAACACATTTGTGTGGACTAAAACGTATTCGATAATAACGACAACGTAGGAAAATGGCTCATAAATGTGTCGGGTGATATTGACGGTGCATGGAATGCGTCGGTAGATCATCTAGATAGGGTTGTATAATATGTTTAATGTAATGAAAATCATAATACATAGTGCGTTGAAAAGTCACTCCAACATTTTTGAGACCAAAAGGTAATTTTCGGTATGCGAAGGTTCCCCAAGGGAAAATAAAAGCAGTCTTATCTTGATATACAGGTAAAATATTGATTTGATTATAGCCGAAGAAACCGTCCATCAAGGAGAAGATTTCACTCCTAGCACAGTCATCAACAATCTGGTCAATGAAAGGGGTTGGATAATTGTCTTTGGGACAATATTTTTTTATATCCCTATAATCTAGATAAATGCAAATCGTGCCTTGTTTCTTATTAATCGGAGCAATATTAGACACCCAATCGGTCAAAGCCATGGGATAGACAAAGCCAGATTTAGGAAGTTTTTCAACTTCAAGCTTAGTAGCAGCGACTTTACGTGGATGTACTGGGTGAAGTCTCTATCGATCAGGTTTAGCATTCGGGTAAGTCTTAATCTCATGCACAACAATATCAGGATCAATACCAGGTATTTCCTCATAACTCTAGGCAAAAACACCACAAAATTCTTGGAAAAGGGATTTATAAGTGCAGGCCTAATCAGTAGAACATGAGGCACCGATATGAACATTTTCCATGACTCCAGGTTTAATCGATATGTCAAGATGAATGGTAGATGAAATATTACTCAAGTTCCCTTCATAAAAAAACATTGTGTGTTGACTCGGGAACAAAATAAATAACAACAACGGTCGACGGAGTTGAAATCCATTGGTAACTCTCTATGGTCTCACGTTCTAGGAAGAGAATAGAATAATGATGCCCATTGTCCCATGGAGTATCTTCCATGGATATGACCGACATGATCATCTCATAAGTAGGAAAGATCACATGGAATGGATCAGGATATGTATCACTGAGAGAAAGAGAAGAAGGAGTTGGCGATTGAATATCTTGATAAGCCAATTCCACCATACTTAAAGGCATTTTGTCATCATAACAAAGATATCACCAGAGTTAGGTACTATCCATGGGTCATAAGACTCAGGGGTTTCATGAACAGAGGTTGAGATCATGTTAATCAAGGCGACAAAAGGAGGAGGAATATCAAGTGGTGGGATAGGAAATTTACCCATCAAGGTTGAATCTTTTAAAATATCCACACTGACATTCTCATAACTGGGAGGTGTCTTTGAAATAAAAGGTACATTGCTAGTATGTGAATCATAATTAAATAAGGTGAGTTGATCAACAATAATGACTTTTCCTTGGTGTGGGAAACGTACCACATGAAAAAGAGTAGAAACAATTGTGTGCATGGAATCAATCCATCTAC
Source organism: Picea engelmannii (assembly GCA_009831015.1). Lineage (NCBI taxonomy): Eukaryota > Viridiplantae > Streptophyta > Pinopsida > Pinales > Pinaceae > Picea > Picea engelmannii. The sequence continues at coordinate 405,254 of ML779850.1, read as the reverse complement.
GACCAAGTAAAAGTTTGTAATCAAGAGGTGCATCAAAGACCTCAACCTCGACTTTAACCTCTTTACCTTCTAATGTAATAGACAACGAAGGAAGAAAACTGTAAGGTTTAAACCCTATGCCATTAAAATATTTAAGAGTATTGTGTGACTGGGTAAGGGCATGAGAGCTAATATCTTTCCAACAAGTAACGGACATAACGCAAGTTGAGGCTCCTTCATCAATAATGGTTTGACAGATAGTCTTATTTTCCACAACAACTTGGATCTGAAACGCTAATTGAGGAGGAAGCCTTGGAATATGATCTTCCAAGTCAAAGATTATTAAATTAGTATCGGTAGGATCAATTCCAGTAATAGCCTTTAACATCGCCTTCTGTTGAGTATGACAACTTTGAAGGACTTCAAGAGCCAACATCGCAGAGGGTGCTTGCGCAAGGTCTTCAACAATACTGTAGTTTTGGGCAGCATGTGCGTGAGGATTAAAGGAATACTTTTGAACAATGCCCTTGGGAGGAGGATGAAGAACTGTATCTAGGCCCAATCATCAGAGATGAAGAGGACCGTTTGGAGGTGAAGTTGGGGGAGGAGGTTGAACCAATGGAGGTGGTAAATCATCAACTTTCTCTTTCGAATGAGAATAATCTTTGGCTTGAGTTGCGACTTCAACATCATTCTTTTTGGAGTCACCAGTACACATAAGGACATAAGATGTGGTAGAGGGAGAAGGTTGTTCATGAATGACCAATTGGTCCTGCTACTGAGAAGGAAAAGTTTGTGACAAGACGGTGGGTCTAGAAGGTTTCTCCATCTCTTGCAAGAACTTCTTAACCTCGGCACATCGTGGACAATCTTTCGTATAATGATCATCACCACAAATAAGGAAAGGATAAAGAGGTTTATGTTTATCTTTGTCATCAACGGGTTGCGTTTTGGGCTTCTTAGATTTATTATTATTATTATTTTCCTCCTTATTCCTACGCTTTCCTTTCTTTTTCTTTTGATTTTTACCGGTATGTGTAGATTGAACCGAATTGACTTCAGAAGTTTTACCGAGAGGAGTAGGAGTAAGAGTATTTTGTACATTAGCAGTGGTAGACTTCGGATTGGTATGAATGGATTGTGTATATTGAGTCTCAAAATGAAAGGTGACAATCACGCCATCAACAGCATGAGAAGCTACTGGAGGTGTTGGGTTAGGAGTCGTAGATGGACGAGGAGCATCAGGAATCAAGTCGTATAGTGTGCCCGTTTGCAAATAAATGATATCTAGATATTGAGAACGACTAATATCCCGTTGTTTATTGACAACACCACCCATGGAAACATCATGAGAAATAGGCCCAATGAGTGATTTGGTAAACCACTCAACCAACAGTTGAACAAGAAGGGGAAATTTGATTAAGTGTCTTCTCCTCCTCCACTCATGGATATGATAAAAAATATGAGTAGAAGAGGATTGTTTAAATGAACTCAAAATTTCAGTTCCTGTCTCATATCGAATTGGCAATTGGTAATGCGTTAAAAAATCCATGACTAGGGTATTGAAGTCATTAAAGAATCCTCACAGCAACTCAATATACCATTTGGCTTCTAAACCCGTAAGAGTTCATTGGAAAATTCGTAATATTAAAGAGTCATCCATCCATGAGTTAGATGAACACCAAAAATGGAAAGTCATGACGTGATTATTTGGGTATTCTCCTGATCGACCATCAAACTTAGGAATGTCATATGGAAATTTGGCTAGTATGACGAGCCAATAAGGAGAATGAAAAATAGGATCATTCAAAATCCTAGATAAATCTAGTAAATCCAAAGTAGCAAGAAATGACATTTTTCTGTTCACTTGAGGAAACTGGTAGCTTTGAGGGGGTAGTCTCGTAGGTATACTAGTAGGACCATAATAATTATGTAGATAGTTAGACAGTCCTGATAGATTCGGTTGTGGAGGTTTTTGACTAAGTAAACTCCCTTGGAAAGGAGCATTAGACTGAATATTTTGACCCCAAGTAGGATTCATAAAACCTGGATACAGTTTCCCGAGATTAGGGGGTACAAAATAATTAACTTGAGGATGTTGTCCCCTACATGGTTGTTGACTCCCTTGGAAAGGAAGACTCCAAGGTTGATATTGTAATGCAAGTATACTTTGTCCATAAACTGGGTTATGGATTCCAACTTGAGGTTTCCCTCCAAGGTGAGGTTGTCCCCCAAGGTGAGGTTTCCCCCCAACTAGAGATTTCCCCCCAACTTGAATTTGGCCTCCAATGGGAATGTGAAAACCAGAAGCGACAGAATGATTGGTTCCTCCAACTAAATTAGAGCTACTAGGTCCAAGACAATTATATCCTCGAGGCGAAGGTGGAGGAGGAGCATAAGGCCCTCCAGAGAGAACTTGGGTAGGTGTAGGAACAAAATGACTAGTAGCATTATACCCAGGAGGAACAAAAAGAGTAGACCCTCTGGATGGGGTTTGGGTAGGATTAGGAATGGAATTATTCAAAGAATTATACCCAAGAGGAAGTGATGGATTTGATCTAAGTAGAAGCAGTGTTCCAATATGAGCTTGGGTGATCACCATATTTTCGGCAGAAACAGGCGTAGCTTGTGAGACCATGGTAGAGATAGTGAGTTGGAGAGGAAGAATTGAATGAGAACCAACCAAAAATTGGTCTGAAACTGTGAAAACGTTATTGGTTGTGCCAGTAAAATGACCTAAAGGTACTTTATAGGTAGTATAAGTCACAGGAATTTGTGATGCCATAGGTTTATTATGACTCATTCCTAGCCTGTCGAAAATATCGTGTCTCGAAGAAGTTCTCCAAAATGAACAGAGAGGGACAGAGCTAGGATTAAAAATTCCAGCAGTATGAACCAGAGTTCTAAATGAATCACTCTAAAAGGGTGGATCATCCACACCAGAATCTGCATGAGGTCCAATAGGTAATTCAATATATTCCTCAACAACATTGTCTCCTGATGAATTTATCCGGAGCAAATGTGGATCTTGTGCAATACCCAATAACAGATTCACGGGAAGTATTGATTCCTCTAAAGGAGTTGAACTTCCAATTTATGAGGCTACTTCATTATTGACTACCCCTTCAGGAGATCCCTCTGGTGAGTTAGGAATCAAAGGGACGTAATCTTCCAAATATTCTGGAGGTATCCCTTGTATCCTACGTGATGTAGGAGCATCACAAGCAAGCACAAAGCAGAGGACAGTTAGATATGCACCAGTGCACATTTTCAAGATATTTTGAATTTCAAAAGGATGACACATTAATGTAATATTTGGAGAGACATAAGTGCTCTTAAATGTTTTTGGGGATTGTAACCCATATCTTGAGCATTTCTCTCATCTGTCAGTTGTATACAATTAATGTAATCAATGTAAAATAGATGTAGGCTTTAACTCGATTAGATAGCTTGAGTTTGTAGGAGGGAAAACTCGAGAAAGTTCCCTCGGATGTATGGTAATGTATCATTATTCTCAATTGTAAGAGTAGATATTTAGAGCAAGAGAGAATAGGAGAGAAGAAAAGAACAGAGACTATATAAGTTGTATAAGAAGATAGTTGTTTCTATAGAACCCATGTACAAAAGAACTTGAGTTAATATAAGAATGCTTTGACTCAATTTCATGGTGTTGTGATAAATATTTTTTGCATCTATTGAATGGTATGTTTACAGTTTGCTTATATGCTCTGTTATGCATTTGTTTCAATGATTTGTGTGTATGATTTCATGTTGAATGTATGAAGTTTGTGAGAGGGGGAGTATGAGTTTCAATTGTTTCTCTTCTTGATAATTCCTACAAGGAGTGCAGTGAAAGTCCATAAGGAGTGTGTTGACAAGATTCTGAGTTTTATCTAAGAAATATCGAGAGGGATACTGTTCTCATACCAACAGAAGTGAAATTATAGCACAGAGTCATGCAAGGAGTGCACAGGATAGGTTGAAGTCTTAGAATTTTCCAACCAGGTGAGTGGTTGAAGAACTGTTGTCACAAGGAGTGCGCAGATTTAGAATATTTCAGATAATCAGAGATTATCATGAAGGCTGCAAGGAGTGCGTGCAATAATCCCTTAAAATACTTGAGTTTGTAGCAAGATTCAAGCTCCAGAGGGATAGAGTCTTGGAAAGTTCAAAGGTAATACGAGAGTCACAGTCACCTCGTAGAAACCAAGCTCAGGAGGAAGAACGCCAAGTTATTTGGCCAGGAATCTTTGAGAACTTGAATGGACGGTTGAGTTTCTCAGAGGGAGAAGCACATATAATAGTGGACCGTTGGATCCAGTGGATTAGCGGGGAGGTTAAGGCTGAGTGTCTTTCAACACTCACAAGATCGGGAGGATTAGCAGTTGTTAGATCCGAAGGGATGAGAGTCGTTGATTTGGCCCTTGAAATTTGACATTTCAAAGGTTGGAAGTGTGGAGGAAGTTGTTTTTGGGAATCTTCGATACACGAAATCCTGAAACGATCTGGGCCATCATATCATGGAAGGTTCAGGATCGTCGATCCGTAGAAAAGAAGTCATGAGTTTAGACTTCAATAAAAAGAGAAGAGTTTCATCGCGAACTCATAAGTCGTGAACTTTCGACGCACTCGGAGGTGAGGCCCCGAGACTTGGCTAGAGGTCATATGGTGAAAGCATAAGGGAGGAGCTAAGTTCCATTATCCCATTTCAGGGTCTTGGGAATCGAAGGAGTCAGGGGGGACTCATAATAGAAATCACAAAATCTAAAACACCTTTTTGGTTTAAGTCAGTGGTCACACCAATGGTCATGCCAGTGGTCACGTGGAGTGGAGGTTCACACCTAGTGCCTGTTCGCACAGGTGTAAATTCTAAGAAGGACCTGCGGTATTGTTTGTATTGAAGGTTCTAGTGGGAACTAAAGATCCATTCTGGCTCAGGGGAATAGGAAGATCCAAAGACCAGGAGGTCATGAAGACCCTTCTGAGGTAGGGGTGTTTCATCAGGTGGTATCATAGCTAACAACCTTTTTTTTCTGTAGAGGGAAGACAGGGAACAATTGTGATTTGAATTCTGTGTGGACAGATTGAAATAATGCCACCAAGGAGACATCAAGAGAGACCCATGCTCGATCCAGTCATGGAAAGGGAAATGAGAGAACTTCATTCTTGATTGGATGCTATGGAGACAACACAAAGATGAACACCTGATACTAGAGATATCAGTGAGGTCAAAAGAGAAAATGAAGCCACAACCGAGGAAGAAGTTGTAGTCGAAGATGTTGCAGAAGAACGTCTATTCAAAATTGTTGCAAGAATAGGGGCCAGAGAAAAAATGGACATCCCGATGTATGAAGGAAACTTAGAGGTTGAGGAGTTTCTATATTGGTTTAGAGCTCTATATAAATACTTCATTTAGGAGGATATAAAAGAAGAGAAGAAAGTAAAGCACACAATCATTAGACTAAAAGGGCATGCAACATTGTGGTGGGATGAACTGCAGGCTGACAGGCATTGCAAAGGAAAAAAAAGAAATCAAAAGATGGGATAGGATGGTAGAAAAGATGAAATCCAAGTTTATACCCAGATATTACCAAATTAATATGTTCCGAAGAATGCATAATTTGAGACAGAAAAAGATGACAGTGATGGAATACACTGAGGAATTTTACAAACTCAACATTAGGGTTGGACATCGTGAGAGTGATGATGAAAAGGTCACCAGATACATGAATGGATTGAGATATGAAATTCAATATGAGATGAGCATGGTGACAATCGGGAATGTGGAAGATTCTTATCAGATTGCTTTAAAGGGAGAAGTAAAATTGGCCCGAAAGCAAGGTCAAAGGGGTAGAGGTAGAAGTCAAAGCAGAGGAAAAGAAATTTCCCAGGACAGAGTACAAAATCCCAAGGATGAAAAAAAGAAACCTCATAACCACCCAGAAAAGGGAGGAAGCTCACAAGGAGGACAATATGCTGATAAGAACACTTTTCCTCGAGCTAGAGGAAGAGGAAGAGGTAGAGGAGGTGAAGTAAAGGTTTTTGTCTGTGGAAAGATCGGACACAAATCTTTTGAATGTCTCGATAGAAAAAGGTATGGAGGAGGCAAAGCTCGCATTTCAGAAGTGCGAAGGAGAAATTTTGAGGAAAAATATGTAGAAGGCGGAAGATCCTTAATGATGAGGAAAATTCTCTTGAAGACAAAGAAAGAGATGGAGAATCTAGTCCAAAGGAACAGTTTGTTCAGAACTGCTTGCAAGACCAAAGATAGGGTATGAAAGGTAATTGTTGACAGTGGAAGAATAGATAATCTAGTATCCACTGAAATGGTGGAGAATATGGAATTGGAAACTTTTGCACATCCAAGCCCATACAAAGTTTAGTGGTTGCAAAAAGGAAATCAGGTAACAGTCACTAAACAATGTTTAGTTGAATTTAATATAGGGGGATATAGAGATGAGATCTTGTGTGATTTTATTCCCATGGATTTCTATCATATTTTGTTGGGGAGGTCGTGGCAATATGACAGGAATGTTATTCATTATGGAAGAAAGAACACATACACCTTGAAGAAGAATGGTAAGATGCATATGTTGCTACCAATTGAAGACAAGAAGGTGAAAGAAGAAACAAGAAATACTATACTTCTCATGAGTGGGAAGGAAATTTTGGATGAAGTTAAGAAAGATGAAGAAATGCAATTCGTTGTGGTGAGAAAACCTAGATTCATCTTGACCAGTACCTCAATAGATGATCTACCTGAGGAGATTTAGGAAATCTTGGAGAATTTCGCTGATATAGTGGTGTATGATTTACCTTGTTCGTTGTCGTCCATCAGAATTATAAGCCATAAGATCGACCTTATACCAGGAGCGAGTTTACCAAACAAATAAGCGTACAGATTGACGTTGCGGGAGAATGAAGAGGTTAAGAAGCAAGTCCATGATTTGATGGACAAAGGGTTCATCAAAGAAATATTGAGTCCATGCGTTGTGCCAACAGTGTTAAGTCTAAAGAAGGATGGTGGATGGAGAATGTGTACAGACTCGAGGGATATAAACAAAACCACCATCAGGTATAGATTTCCTTTACCCAGGATGGATGACTTGATGGATTGCTTGAGTGGAGCAATTTTTTTTTCAAAAATTGATTTGAAAAGTGGATATCATCATATTAGAATGAGGGAAGGTGATGAATGGAAGAAAACATTTAAGATGAATGAAGGGATGTATGAATGGCTTGTCATGCCATTTGGTTTGAAAAATGCGCTAAGTACTTTCATGAGATTGATGAACACAGTCTTGAAAGATTCTATTGGGCAGTTTGTAATTGTGTATCTTGATGATATATTGATTTTTAGTAAGACTGAGGAAGAACATTTGAGACATTTAACTCTAGTGATACGGAGGTTACATCAACCAAAGTTGCTGATAAATATGAAGAAGTCGTCTTTCATGAAGACATAACTCATTTATTTTGGGTTTGTGATATCCTCGAACGAGTTTAAGATGGATCCTGAGAAGGTAAAAGAAATCAAAGAATGGTCGTCACCAAGGAATATCTTTGAAGTCATAAGCTTCCATGGATTAGCCAGTTTTTACAGGAAGTTCATCAGAAAATTTAGTGGAATTTGTGCATCAATGATGGGCACAGTCAATAAAAGACATAAATATTTTCATTGGACAAAGGAAGTAGAGAAAAGTTTCAAGTTGTTAAAGGAGAAGATAATTGAACATCCAGTTATGTTTTTGCTAGATTTTAGTAAGACATTTCAAGTGAGATGTGATGCAAGTGGATTTGCGATTTGAGCAGTCTTAAGTCAAGAAAATAGAACAATTTCATACTTCAGTGAGAAGCTAAGTGATGCCAAAAGGAATTATTCCACGTATGATAAAGAGTTTTATGCATGCATACAAGCGCTGAAGAAATGGAGGAACTACCTGGTTCCGAAAGAGTTCGTTTTGTATAGCAACAATCAGGCCTTACAGTTTATAACTAGATAGGAGAAACTGAACCAGAAACATGAAAAATGGGTTGAATTTATGCAGAACTTTACTTTTGTTATAAAGCACATTTCTGTAAATGCTAACAAGGTTGTTGATGCACTGAGCAGGAAATGTTTGATTCTGAAGGAGTTTCATGTGAAGACCTTAGGTTTTGATAGCCTTAAGGACATGTACAAAGATGATTTAGATTTCAAGGATGCTTATGAAGCATGTGAGAATTATGTTCTAATATACCAAAGCCAGTGGATTGAATACTTGATCCAGGATGGATTGTTATTCAAAGGAAATCAGTTGTGTATCCCAAAGAGTTCTATGAAGGAAAACCTTTTGAAGGAAAAACATAGTGGAGGATTGGATGGACACTTTGGCCATGAAAAGACATTTGCACAACTGAATAGTTTGTATTATTGTCCAAAGATGAGGACATGTGTTAATAAGTTTGTGAACATATGTAGAATTTTCCAACATGCAAAGGGGAAAAGATAGAATACCAGATTGTATCAAACATTGCTAGTACCAGAGAGGCTGTGGGACACGGTAAGCATGGATTTTGTGTTAGGACTGCCAAGGACACAAAGAGGTTGTGATTCCATATTCATGGTAGTCGACAGATTCTCAAAAATGGCACATTTTATTCCATGTTAGAAAACCAGTGATGCAACACACATTGCAAATCTATTTTTCAAACAAGTTGTTCGACTTCATGGTTTACCCAAGAGTATTGTTTCAAACAGAGATGCCAAATTTGTTAGTCATTTCTAGAGGACACTATGGAAAAATTTGGGGACGAGTTTATCTTTTAGCTCAGCATATCACCCTCATATGGATGGACAAACTGAGGTAGTAAATCGAAGTTTGGGAGATTTATTAAGGAGTTTAGTCAATGAACATCATAGTCAGTGGGATCATATTCTGCCGCAAGTGGATTTGCATATAATGACTCACCTAATAGGATCACAGGATAGAGCCCATTTCATATAATGTATGGAATGCAGCCAAGAGGAGTATCTGAGTTGAGAGACTTAGAGAAGAATGAGTTCAGAAGTGCTGGAGCGGAAGATTTTGCAGCAGAGATGCAAGAGCTCCACAATAATATTAAAGAGTGGTTGTAGAGTTCCAACTAGGAATATAAGTGTAGAGAATATCAGCATAGAAGAGAGCTTTAGTTCGAAGTGGGATATTTGGTCTTAGCACATCTAAGAAAAGAAAGGTTCCCAAGGGGAACATATAATAACATGAAGATGAAAAATATAGGGCCGTGTAAGATTATGAGTAAATTTGAGGCAAATTCTTATGCGATATAATTTCCAGAAGATGTGGGAATATCACCCATATTCAACGTAGCAAATATGTACCCTTACAAAGTAGATGAAGCAGATGGGGAAGAGAATCAAAAAGAATTTCAATGGGTCAAATAGATGCCTGTAGCTGGAAAGCCGCAAATGGAAAAGATCATTGACCAGAGAGTTGGTAAGAAGACCCGGAGAAAGACATATTTTGAATATTTGATAAAGTGGAAGGGACACTTGATTTAAGATGCCAGTTGGGAAAGTGAAGAAGATATCTAGAAACATGGACAGACAATGCAAGAGCTCATGGATAGAAGCCCATGAATTTTTCAGCCAGAGGAGTATGATGCAGGAGCATCGCAAGAAAGCGCAAAGCGGAGGATAGTTGGATATGTACCAACACAAATTTTGAAGATATTTTGAATTTCAAAAGGATGACACATTAATGTAATATATGGAGAGACATAAGTGCTCTTAAATTTTTTGGGGTATTGTAACGCAGATCTTGAGCATTCCTCTCATCTGTCGGTTGTAGAAAATTAATTTAATCAATGTAAAGTAGATGTAGGCTTTAATTCGATTCGATAGCTTGAGGTTGTAGGAGGTAAAGCTAGAGAAATATCCCTCGGATGTATGGTAATGTATCATTATTCTCAATTGTATGAGTAGAGATGTAGAGCAAGAGAGAATAGGAGAGGAAAGAAGAACATAGATTGTAGAAGTTGTATAAGCAGATAGTTTTTGCTATAGAACCCGTGTACAGAAGAACTTGAGTTAATATACGAATTCTTTGACTCAATTTCATGGTGTTGTGATGAATATTGTTTGCATCTATTGAATGGTATGTTTACATTTTGATTATATGCATTTGTTTCAATGCTTTGTGTGTATGATTTCATGTTGAATGTATGAATTCTGTGAGAAGGGGAGTATGAGTTTCATTTTTTTCTCTTCCTGAGAATTCCTGCAAGGAGTGCAGTGAAAGTCTACAAGGAGTACGTTGACAAGATTCTGAGTTTTATCTCAGAAATCTTGGGAGGGATACTATTGTTCTCATACTAATAGAAATGAAAGTATAACACAGATCCATTCAAGGAGTTTGCAGGCTAGGTTGAAGTCTTAGAATTTTCCAACTAGGTGAGTGGTTGAAGAACTGTTGTCACAAGGAGTGCGCAGAGTTAGAAGATTTCAAATAATCATATTTTATCGTGAAGGCTGCAAGGAGTGCGTGCAAGAATCCCTTAACATCCTTGAGTTTGCAGCAAGATTCAATATCATGAGGGATAGAGTCTTGGAAAGTTCAAAGGGAAGATGAGGCTCACAGTCACCTTGTAGAAACCAAGCTTAGGAGGAAGAACACCAAGTTATTTGGCCAGGAATCTTTGAGAACTTGAATGGATGGTTGAGTTTCTCAGAGGGAGAAGCGCAGATATTCGTGGACCTTTGGATCTAGTGGATCAGTGGGGAGGTTAAGGCTCAGTGTCTTTCAACACTCATAAGCTCGGGAGGATTAGTAGCCGTTAGATCCGAAGGGACAAGATTCATTGATTTGGCGCTTGAAATTCGGCATTTCGGAGGTTGTGTTATCACCATAACGATTAATATTGAAATCTGAGTTTAAATTTAGCAAGTGACTAAAGCAGTATAGAGACATGGCTTCATTTCAAGGCTTAGGTCATATGTGGCAGCAATGTGGACAAATATAGTGGGATCGCGAAGGAGGGAATCCTACGGACCGTTGATCTTGAAGTAGCCTAGATCAATGGTTGAGACCCATATCGGGCGGTGAAGTAGAACGAAATTTAATTATGCGAGGGCAGACCAGGGAAAACCATTGTGGTTTTGGTAATAGACGTATGGCACCCTTAGAAATACATCAGGGAGAAATGTAGTTTGCCTGAAACAATTTTCCAAACAACCCCGATGTCATGTGGTCCAATGTGTCAAATCAACTACTCGTGGGGGAAGGTGACGGCTAGTCAAATCACCTCACGTCGTTGGTTCGGGTACTTTATGTCCGACGTGTCAAGTGAACGTTGTTGTATAACTAACTCAAAAGTTCATCATTCGAAATAGATTCGTGAAGTGTGGAAAACCAGCGTACCCTGTCAGTAATTCATGATTAGGATTCGAGGACTGTCGGTATTCAAATATGGGTGGCTTTATTCTACTCCGAGAAATCGTTGTCTCATGCATAAGTGAAGTAATCGTGAGCTGGATTGATTTCCTGAGTTCTGTAGAATTAAGGGAGATAAAAATTGTGGTCTATGTGAAGTAGGAAGACATGGAAAAACCAATTGAATAGTATCTAGTGCAACATGGTTTTCAACTAACATGTCAAGCTTATCAATGAATAAGAGAGAAAGGTTATTTGCGTAGATATTTGCAACTAAATTTCATACTGAACCCGCGACTGAACCAGAATCAGAGATCAAATTAAACCCTGTTATGAGGGACCTAATCATCAATGGAAATGCGAATGAAATCTACAAGCAGGTAGTGAAGAAGAAGTGGAGCAAAGGACAGAAAACAAAAAATAGACCTGAGGCGGTGGAGAGCGTCGGGGAAAATCAACTAGCCTGGTTGAGCACTCTAAAGGAGGAAATCGCCAAGCTGAAATAAATTCTTAGGTAGAATTGAGTATGTTCCAACAAATTTTGGATAGATGGTGGTCGAAGAAAAAGGCCCCAGATATGTTATACCTGTTCGTAAAGATCCCTTTAAAATAGGATAATTGTGTTTATAAATTACTCCTTTTTGTAACCAATCTCTATTTTTAGAATTATGGGGAAGTTTAAACGTTTTGAATTCGACTAGTAATTCCTCTATACATATATTATCTCAAGGATATATAAAGTATGGAGAAAAAAGGATCCTTCCCTCTGAGAAGGAAGAATTTTGTAAACTTTGGGGCTATAATGAATATATAAATGCAGAAAGTGGATTTTGGACTGTTTATGAAAAGATTCTAATTGGCGGTGATATGAGTCTTTTGTTCCTTCATAGTATGTGGTTCATGTAGTCTTATATTTAATTTACACTTTCATCTGTTTAAATTGGAGAAACAAAAATCCATAATTCATCATTGTGATGCTCTTGGCTTAAGCGATTTACACTATCTGTATTTCTTCTCAACCAATTCAAAATTTATTTTAATATGTTCTGATGCAGTTATATGTTTTTTTTTGTCTGATGCCATGCAAATTTCAGATATAAACTCAATCTCATCACCTCATTTAGCCTTTTCCTCTTGATGGTTTTCATGTTTTGACAATGCATTGTTCATTCCAGACTCCATATCCCAAATGTTATCTTCATTTCTTCAGTTATTTTATAAGAACCCACCAAAAAAAACCAAATCTAGCCACTGATTACTAAATAAACATTAAGTGACACGAGAGAGCCCTCTATGAGTTGAGCAAGCTAGTCCCTCAGCTCTAAAGATATTTGAAACAGATACCTCAGTCGTTTGTTTATCAACCGGACAAAATTTACAGAGTGCTAACATTCTGGCGCTGTTGCCGAGGACCAAATTGAAAATTTTTCCCTAGGAAAGAACGACATGGTTGAGTTCTAAGGTCTGAGAGAAGAAGACACTTAGGAACATATTGGTTGTATTCCTTCTCTAGAGACTCCACACATCAAAAAATCAATTTGAAGGTGATTCCACTGGTAGAAGAATCCATAAATTTGAATTTTCACTAGTGACTCCACTCTTAATGAAAAATCCAGCTTCTAAAACATTAATGGTGACTACAATCTTAATGCAGAATCTAGATCCCAAAACGTTATTGGTGACTCCACTCAAATTTCAAATGCAGTTCAAAGAAATCACTAAAAGACGATGCCCCTTGGCAGAGGTATGAGAAAGCATTATGGATGAAAACAAATGCTCAAAACAGTATTTTTTCCAGGTCATTTTACTATTTGTTATAAGTTGCCTTTGGTCCTTTCTTGAAAATGATAGACAAGTTCTTCTTTACTTACTGGATGCAAATGATGATCATGAAAATCTAGAAATTATATATCCCCCTCTTAAAGTTACACGAATATCCCCTCAGTTCATCACTGGCCTTGATAAAAATATTTCATCTAAGCCATATACGGACCATAACGATAAGCCTCATGAATCCAAGACTAGTATTTCAGCCCCTATACTTAATCCAACATCCCCAAAAATTCATCACATATACAGTCCCTTGAAGCTACCTCAAGTCCTTCATGATTTTCCTCCTAAGTACTATAAGTACCTACCCGTGTTTGATGGGGAACCTAATATGATCTCAGCTGAAAAACGCATCCAAAGGTTTGAGCATTTTATAGATTTGTTTGAGATTGACCATGATGATGTTTGTATGAGGGACTTTTTTTAGTCCTTAAAAGGAGACACCAAAGACTGGTTCAAGCATTTTCATCCAAAGACGATTAGCTCATGGGAGGAAATGAAAGATGTCTTTTTAAAATCTTGGGGCAAGAAGAAATCTTTGCACCTACAACTTAAATAGTTCTATGCTTTGAAAATGCAGGACAATGAAACTCTTTCTATATTCAGTAGAAGGATTTCCAGTATCTATCACAATTTTCCCAAAGAAATTCGACCCACTGAAGTTGTTTTCATGCTCCATTATGAAACTAATCTCCATCCAGATTCATCTCTCCTCCTTATGGAAAGAAAATCCAAGTCCTTACAACAAATGTTATATGATGCTCAGGACATTCAGCACAACATCTAATCATGTAAAAAAATTCAAAATGAAGGACCGTATGCTCAAGAACATGAAAGTGAATATGAGAAGAAAGGGGTTGATTGGGATCCTGAGAATATAATTGAAAATACCATAGGTCCTCTTGCAGTTTCCAATGCCAATGATTCTGAAAAAATTTATATTCCACCTATTGAAAGAGGGGGTGCTAATCCATCTCATGATAAGCAAGAAGATAAGTTTGCAAATCAGTTTTTTGAAGAATAGGTTGATGTTCCCAGTTTGTTCTTGTTAGATGACATCGCACAGAAAGTTGATTTGCCTATATATGAAAAATATGAGGAGGATTGTGATGTTGAATACTTTATTTTTTAGCAGTACAGTGAGATAAATCAACCTATGTATCACAGTTACAAGGAGAAAAATATTGGATCGGGTGAAGAGAATTCTCTACCCTTGTGCTTTGCTACATTCAAATTGTTGAAATAAAATTCCCAGATCATTGTTGAGGAAAACGAGTTTGTGCTGATGCAAATTCACACCAAACCAACAAAACAGATTGACAAGATATTGCAACACTCTTCTCAAGTGCTTGATGGCCTTATTACTTGCTTTGTAGAAGATCTTGTCAATTCAAAAATTTAGTCATTGGTCAAATACAAAGATGAAAATAAGCATGTCCATCTATCCAAAGAAATGGAGAAATATACCTATGACGACACTGGAGAAAATGAAGAAGGTTTTGAGTCAGGTAACATAACCTTTCCATTGTGTTTTTCCTCATTCGAACTGTTGAAACAAAACTTCTATGGCGTTTCAAATCAGAAAGAATATAATCATGACATTGAAAATGAAGAAAGAAGTGGACTTACAAATGAAAACTCTCTTCCCTAATGTTTCTCTTCCTTTGAATGGTTAAAACAAAATCATGAGATGTCAGAGAAAACAAGGGGTTCTGATTGCATTCACAGTAGTATTGTTTTACATGAAAAGATTATTATCATGAAGGAACACGAGCTACACTCACATGCATTAAACGATCATTACTTGGAAAGGTGTTTCAATTCAGAGTTGCAACCTGCGCTTGATCATCAAATTAAAGAAGAAGTTGATCAAGAAATTGTTGTTAAAGGTCATTTTCTTTCTCCTAAAACTAATGCAGATGTTCAACAATATTCCCAGCAAGACAAAGTATTTCGAGGTTGCCTTTCTTCCCTTGAAAATGACGTAGTGATCTTATTTCTAAATGGCCTAGACATGAATGAAGATTTTGAAACTTCACCTATGAAGAATCCAAGCAGTGAGAAAACACTTGTGGAGGAAGATTTCTCTTTTGTCTTGACTCCTGAAAAGGAAACATTTTTCCATATGATTCATGATCCCAAGACACATTATATGGAAAAAGTTTATAATCAGAATTCACCAATAATAGTGGATTACAACAAATCAATGCATGTATCAAATGTGAGTCTTTTTACATCAGATGATTTTCTCCAGCCATGGTTGAATTATGACTTAAGAAATCATTACTACTAGACTTCTCAAAAAATCTGTCATTTTTTCAATAGAAGTCAACAAGTTGAATCACCTGAAGACAGAAATGCAGTGGAAGTAGTGAAATGTGATGATTGTTTTATGCATATCTTAGAAGATCCATTTTCAATCCTTTTGGAGGAAGTGAATGATCCAGGCCCCTCAAATTTTTTAAGAATTGGACTTATAGATAAAATTTTGAATGAATCGTCAGCAAAAAGGTTTTGGAACAAGCAAGTGCAGAGAAAACAAACAGTGGATAGAATGTTGTCATGGCTACATTGGGATTATGATTTCACTTGATTAACAGTCCTTTTTCAGCAGTTAGGGTAGGTAGGAGTGTGCGAATAATCTTGTTGATCAAGCATTGTTTTAAATTTCCAGTAGTATGTACATTTAGCTCCTAGTGGTATTTTTTTTTCAGCATCCATTGGAGAGCAGTTTGCAAAATCCAGTTTAAGATTTAACGTTCAGTATTCAAGAGGTAACAGAATGCCCACGCACATTTGGAGGCAGACCAATTATGAAGGCATCAGGTCTACAGTTCTTTGCTATCTCACAGGGAGGATAACATCCCCAGTTGGATCCTATGTTATCACCATAACGATTATTCTTGAAATCCAAGTTTAAATTTAGCAGGTGACTAAAGAAGTATAGATACATGGCTTCATTTGAAGGCTCGGGTCATATGTGGTGGTGATGTGGAAAAATATAGTGTGATCGTGAAGGAGGGAATCCTACGAACCATTGATCTTGAAGTAGCCCAGATCAACAGTTGAGACCCATATCGGGTGGCGAAGTAGCACAAAATTTAATTATGCGAGGGCGGACTGAGGAAAACCATTTTGGTTTTGGTAGTGGACGCGTGCCACCCTTAGAAATACATTGGGGCGAAAAGAATTTTTCCTGAAACCATTTTCTAAATAGTCTCGATGTCACATGGTCTAATGTTTCAAATAAACTACTCATGGGGGAAGGTGATGGCTAGTCAAATCACCTCATGTCGCTGGTTCGGGTACTTTCTGTCCGACATGTCAAGTGAACATCATCGTATGACTAGCTCAAAATTTCATCATTCAAAGTATATTGGTGAAGCATGGAAAATGAACATCCCCTGTCAGTAATTCATGATTAGGATTCGAGGACTATCGGTCTTCAGATATGGGTGGCTTTATTCTACTATGGGAAATCGTCATCACATGCATAAGTGAAGTAATATTGAGCTGGATTGATTTCCTTAGTTCTGTAAAATTAAGGGAGACAAAAATCATGGTCTCTGCGAAGTTGGAAGACATGGACAATGCCAATTGAACAGTATCCAGTACAACAGGGTTTTCAACTAACTTGTCAAGCTTATCAATGAATAAGAGAGAAAGGTTATTTTCACAGATATTAGCAACTAAATTTCATACTGAACCCACGACTGAACCAGAATCAGAGATCAGATTAAAATTTTCTATGAGGGACCTAATCATCAATGGAAACGCAGACAAAATCTACACGTAGGCAGTGAAGAAGAAGCGGAGCAAATGACAAAAAACAGAAAATAGAGCTGAGGTGGTGGAGAGCGTCGGGAAAAATCAACTAGCCTAGTTGAGCACTCTAAAGGAGGAAATCGCCAAGCTGAAATAAATTCTCAGGTAGGATTGAGTATATTCCAACAAATTTTGGACAGATGGTGGTCGAAGAAAAAGGCCCCAGATATGTCAGACCTATTCGTAAAGATCCCTTTAAAATAGGATAACTCTCTTTATAAATTACTCCTTTTTGTAACCAATCTCTGTTTTTAGAATTATGGGGAAGTTTAAACATTTTGAATTCCACTAGTAATTCCTCTCTCTATATATATTATCTCAAGGATATAGAAAGTATGGAGAAAAGAGGATCCTTCCCTCTGAGCAGGAAGACTTTTGTAAACTTTGGGGCTAGAATGAATATATAAATGCAAAAAATGGATTTTGGACTGTTTATGAAAAGATTCTAATTGGCGGTGATATGAGTCTTTTGTGTTCCTTCATAGTATGTGATTCATGTAGTCTTATATTTCATTTACACTTTCATCTGTCTAAATTGGAGAAACAAAACCCCATAATTCATCATTGCGATGCTCTTGGCTTAAGCGATTTAGACAATGTGTATTTCTTCTCAACCAATTCAGAATTTATTTTAATATGTTCTGATGTAGTTATATGTTTCTTTTCCTCTTATGCCATGATAATTTCATATATAAACTCAGACTATCCACCTCATTTAGCCTTTTCCTCTTGATGGTTTTCATGTTTTGACAATGCATTGTTCATTCCAGACTCCATATCGCAAATGTTATCTTCATTTGTTCAATTATTTTATAAGAATCCCCCAAAACAAACCAAATCTAGACATTGATTTCTAAAGAAACATTAAGCGACGTGAGAGAGCCCTCTCTGAGTTGAGCAGGCTAGTGCCTCAGCTCTAAATCTGGCTGAAATAGTTACCACGGTTGTTTGTCTATCATCCAAACAAAATTTACAGAGTGCTAACTGGTTGGAAGTGTGGAAGAAGGTGTTTCTGGGAATCCCCGATACGCAAAATACTGACATGACCTAGGTCGTGAGATTGTGGAAGGATCAGGACCATCGATCTGTAGAAAAGAAGTCGCGAGTTCAGATGTCTGGAAAAAGAGAAGATTTGCATCATGAACTCGTAATTCACAAAATTTCGACGCACTCAGAGGTGGGGCCCCAGGACTTGGATGGAGGTCATATGGTGAAAGAATAAAGGAGGAGCTAAGTATCGTTAGCCCATTTTGAGGTCTCGGGAATTGAAGGAGTCGGGGGGACTCACAATAGAAATCGCGAAGTTACGAAATCCAAAACCTCTTTTCAGGTAAAGTCTGTGGTCACGCCAGTGGTCACGTGGAGTGGAGGTTCACGCTGAGTGCTTGTTGACACAGACATAACTTCTAAGAAGGACCTATGGTATTATTTGTATTGAAGGTTCCAGTGGGAACTAAAGAGCCATTCTAGCTTAGGGGAATAGGAAGATCCAAAGACCGGGAGGTCACACAGACCCTACTGAGGTAGGGGTGTTGAGTCAGGTGGTATTAGAGCTAACAACTTTTGTTTTCTATAGAGGGAAGACATGGAAAAATTGTGATTTGAATTCTCTGTGGACAGATTGAAATAATGTCCCCAAGGAGACGTCAAGAGAGACCCATGCTCAATCCATCTATGGAAAGGGAAATGAGAGAACTTCGTGCTCGATTGGATGTTGTGGAGACAACACAGAGACAAACACCTCATACTGGAGATATCAATGAGGCTGAAATAGAAAATGAAGCCGGAGCTGAAGAAGAAGTTGTAGTTGAATATGCTGCAGTAGAACGTCTATTCAAAGTTGTTTCAAGAATAGGGGTCAGAGAAAAAATGGACATCCCGATGTATGAAGGCAACTTATAAGTTGAGGAGCTTTTAGATTGGTTTAGAGCTCTAGATAAATACTTCTATTAAGAGGATATTGAAGAACATAAGAAAGTAAAGCATGCAGTCACTAGACTAAAAGGGCATGTGGCACTATGGTAGGATGAATTGCGGGATGACAGGAGTTGCAAAGGAAAAAAAAGAATCAAAAGTTGGGATAGGATGGTAGAAAATATGAAATCCAAGTTTATACCTAGAGACTACCAAATTAATATGTTCCGAAGAATGAAGAATTTGAGATAGAAAGGGATGATAGTGAAGGAATACACTGAGGAATTTTACATACTCAACATTAGAGCTGGTCATTGTGAGAGTGATGATGAAAAGGTCGTCAGATACATGAATGGATTGAGATATGAAATTCAATATCAGATGAGCATGGTGACAATAAGGAATGTGGAAGATGCTTATCAGTTTGCTTCAAAGGAAAAAGTAAAATTGGCCCGAAAGAAAGGTCAAAGGGGTAGAGGTAGAAGTCAGAGCAGAGGAAAAGAAATTGCCCGGGACAGAGTATAGAATCCCAAGGATGAAGAAAAGAAACCTCATAACCACCCAAAAAGGGTAGGAATCTCACAAGGAGGATAGTATTCTGATAGGAATACTTTTACTCGATCCAGAGGAAGAGGAAGAGGCAGAGGAGGTGAAGTAAAGTGTTTTTTCTATGGAAAGATCAGACACAAATCTTTTGAATGTCCTGATAGAAAAAGGGATGGAGGAGGCAAAGCTCACATTTCATAAGAGTGAAGGCAAAATGTTGAGGCAGAAGATGCAAAAGGGGAAATATCCTTAATGATGAGGAAAATTCTCTTGAATCCAGAGAAATATATGGAGAATCCAGTCCAAAGGAATAGTTTGTTTAGAACTGCTTCCAAGACCAAAGATAGGGTATGCAAGGTAATTGTTGAGATCTTGTGTGATGTTATTCTGATGGATGTCTGTCATATTTTGTTGGGGAGATCATGCCAATATGACAGTAATTTTATTCATGATGGAAGAAATAACACATACACCTTGGAGAAGAATGGTAGGACGCATATGTTGTTTCCAATTGAAGACAAGAAGGTGAAAGAAGAAACAAGAAATATTATACTTCTGATGAGTGGGAAGGAACTTCTAGATGAATTCAAGAAAGATGAAGAAATGCATCTTGTTGTGGTGAGAAAACCTATATTCATCTTGACCAGTACCCCAATAGATGATATACCTAAGGAGATTCAGGAAATGCTGTAAAATTTCGCCGATATAGTAGTGGACAATTTACCTTGTTCATTGTCGCCCATCAGAAGTATAAGCCATCACATCAACCTTATACCAGGAGCGAGTTTACCAAACAAAGAAGTGTACAAATTGACATCGCAGGAGAATGAAGAGGTTAAGAAGCAAGTCCAGGATTTGATGGACAAAGGGTTGATCAGAGAAATCTTGAGTCCATGCGTTGTGCCAACATTGTTAAGCCCGAAGAAGGATGGTGGATGGAGAATGTGTACAGAATCGAGGGCTATAAACAAAATCAACATTAGGTAAATATTTCCTTTACCCAGGATGGATGAATTTATGGACTGCTTGAGTTTGTTAGCACCTAAACATGTAAGAAGGGTATTTTTCCTAAGGGGCGCACCCACCCCATTGGCGAAAAGAGGGTAAGAAGCGGAGTAAAAACCCACTTATCTTAAGTCAGGGCGCAATTGCACATTTGGATAAGCGACGAGAAAATATGGGCGGCCAGAATCTACGCACCCATATCTGTGGTCAGAATTGGTTTCTAAACCCCCCTCGCCATTCTACCTTTAAGCAGGGGGGGGGGGTCCGAAATTGGCCACACATCTCTCAACATCCTGGATTGGGGTGCTTAGATCTACAGTCAAGGTTGGATTCCGGACCCCCCTTTCCATTCTACCTTTAACAAAGAGGGGGGGTGGGGGTCTCGAATTGGCGGCTCTCGACAGACCCCACGATGTCCCATCTCCAATATCCTCCACCTTCTGTCGTACGTTTTCCAATCAATGCCATCCTGGCCCATCCCTTTGTTGGCAAATGTTTAACAGGTAGCGTATGCTTTTCATTGATTGCAAGTACAACAGTGAAGATGGCATGAGTATAGGAAGAATGTAACAGACGGGCATCAGAAGAAGTTTGGGAAGACGCTGCAGAGGATTTTTGGCATGCTTTATAGGTAGTATGTGCTTGTCATTGATGGCAGGATCAGAGTGTGCATCGATGGAAAAACAGGAACAACGTAAGCTCAGGAGGAATTAGCGCAGAGTCGAATGCAGTGCGTAGGTGTGCACCAGGGATGAGGTTAACTCATGGCTAAATCTCAAGGAAGATAGCGTACTTAGGATCATAGGCGGATCAAAGGTCGAGGCCTTTGACACTTAGAAATTCTTCCAAGCAAGAAGGATGTGTAAGCTTGGAGGAGAAGCGTCGGTGATCGTTGGATCCCATCCCGAATTCCCGATGACCGTCAAATCTCAATGTAGACAAGAGGAGCGCACAGATATGGAGGATAGATCTCGGGCATTAGATCTAAGTGCAGGGTTCGACCACCATTGGATCGAGGAGAACCTGCATGTTCTTTAAAGTGCAAGGAGTAGAGGGCTCACAAAATCCTGAAAGAAGGAGGACCGTCCATCTTCAGGCAGGACACGTGGGGATAGATCGTCAGTTCACTGACTGGAGAGTCAAAGGAACGATGTTCCCAAACCTCTCGAAATCGTGATATCTAAAATCAAGATTTAATCTCAGTCGTCATATTAAGGTTGAATCTGGACTGTTGATTCCATTCCATGTCAGAGTTTCGGGGATCGAGAGTTGGAGATGTCAAGTAATATCATCCACATAAATCTCGATTTCGCGATATGCAAAATCACGATTTAATCGCATCCATTGAATCAAGGTTTGTTCTGGATCATTGATCTCATTCCTTTTAGAGTTTCATGGATCGGGAGTTGGAAGCATCAAGAACATTCACCACAGGAATGTTGAAATCGCGATATGCGAAATCGCGAAATGATTTGAGCCGTCAGATCAAGTGTTGATCGGGATCGTTGATCCCACGCCATTTCGGGGTATCGGGGATCACGACTTGGTGAGTCGAGATGCCTCATCTCCAGACTCACGAAATGCAAAATCGTGAAAGCACCTTATGCATAAGGCTATGGTCACAGCCCTTAGTTACATCAGCGAGAGATGGAGGAAAGAGCTAGAGCAACCAAGCTTCTTTTCAAGGATCGCAACTGGGGAGGTCAAGACACATGGTCACACAAATGCCAAATTTCTGAATGACGAAATGCCAAAATGAATGCAAGATCCCATGGAATCAATCCAACGGTGCAAGTGAATTTGAAAAAGATCGGAGGGCTATTGTAGCACGACACAGTGTAACTGCCAGAAACCACTGATGGTTTCAGCCAGAGGAATCGAAGACACTTGGGGATGATTGACAGAGAAGGTGAAGAGCCTATGGGAATATTCAAGAGGGATGAAGATGTTCATGGAGGTGATTGACAGATGGATGAGCATTGAGGCCTGTAACTGGAACAGAGAAGGTGAGCTCGACTGTCACAGAGAAGACGAAGAGTCTCAAACTTCCAAAGAAGTTGAGGAATCTCAGTACAACATATAGTGATGCTAAATGAGTTGAAAATGACCAGAGAAGATGAAGAGTCACGATGATGATCAGAAAGAGAACTCAAGTTGTGGAGGAATTTGGCGCGGAGTGTGCATGCACAGGGATTGCGAATATTGCATGCTTAAGAAGCACAGGTACTATAAGAATGAGGAACAAAGAAGAGATGGGTGTTGTAATGTTATATCACTGTAATAAGTTATATCACTGTAATAATTTTCAGTAACAAAGAATTTATTATTCAGGGTGGTTGGGAAGTGCTAGGGAGGACTGGTGTCCTCAAAGGTTCAAGTGGGTGCTTGAACATAGGGAGTCTGTGCTTCCTTCTAGTTGGTGCTAGAGAAACCGGGGAGTTGGTGCTTCCTTCTAGTTGGTGCTAGAGAAACCAGGGAGTTGGTGCTTCCTTCTAGTTGGTGCTAGAGAAACCAGGGAGTTGGTCCTTCCTTCTAGTTGGTGCTAGAGAAACCAGGGAGTTGGTGCTTCCTTCTAGTTGGTGCTAGAGAAACTAGGGGATTGGTGCTTCCTTCTAGTGGGTGCTAGAGAAAAAAGAGAGTCGGTGCTCTCAGCAAGTTGCAACTTGCAAAAACAGAGGTTGTAGCCTCACAATGAGTTGGTGCTCATATGTATGATAATGTAAAGAATGTAGATAATACTTATCATATAAAGAAAAGGAGGTTTTTACC
>ML779850.1:318734-359877 GCA_009831015.1 Picea engelmannii | reverse complement strand
ATGTAGAATTTTCCATCACGCAAAGGGGAAAAGACAGAATACAGGATTGTATCAACCATTTCTAGTACCAGAGAGGTCGTGGAACGCGGTAAGCATGGATTTTGTGTTAGGAATACCAAGGAAAAAAAGAGGTTGTGATTCCATATTCATGGTAGTTGACAGATTCTCTAAAATGACACATTTTATTCCATGTAAGAAAACCAGTGATGCAACACACATTGCAAATATGTTTCTCAAAGAAGTTGTTCAACTTCATGGTTTACCCAAGAGTATTGTTTCGGATAGAGATACCAAATTTGTTGGTCATTTCTGGAGGAAACTATGGAAAAATATGGGGACGAGTTTATCTTTTAGCTCGACATATTACCCTCAGGCGGATGGACAAACTGAGGTAGTAAATCAAAGTTTGGGAAATTTATTGAGGAGTTTAGTTGATGAACATCATAGTCAGTAGGATCAAATTCTGTCGCAAGAAGAATTTTCATATAATGACTCACCTAATAGGAGTGCAGGACAGAGCCCATTTCAGATAATGTATGGAATGCAGCCAAGAGGAGTATCTAAGTTGAGATACTTAGAGAAGAATGAGTTCATAAGTGCTCGAGCGGAAGATTTTGTAGCAGAGATGCAGGATCTCCACAGTAAGATTAAAGAGAGGTTGCAGAGTTCCAACTAGGAATATAAGCATAGAGAAGATCATCACATAAGAGAGCTTCAATTCGAAGTGGGATATTTGGTCTTAGCACATCTAATAAAAGAAAGGTTCCCAAGGGGAATATATAATAAGATGAAGATGAAAAAGATAGGGTTGTGTAAGATTCTGAGGAAATTTGAGGAAAATGCTTATGAGATAAAATTTCTAGATGATGTGGGCATATCACCCATATTCAACGTAGTAGATATATACCCTTACATAGTAGATGAATCATATGGGGAAGATAATCAACAGGAAGTTCAATGCGTCAAACATATGCATGTAGCTAAAAATACGCAGATGGAAAAGATCATTGAGCAGAGACTTGGTAAGAAGACCCGGAGAAAGACATATTTTGAATATTTGATAAAGTGGAAGGGACACCTGATTGATGATGCCAGTTGGGAAGGTCAAGAAGATATCCAAAAATATGGACAGACAATGCATGAGCTCATGGAAAAGAACCCACAAATTTTTCAGCCAGAGGATTATGATGCAGGAGCATCGCAAGAAAGTGCAAAGCGGAGGACAGTTGGATATTCACCAACACACATTTTGAAGATATTTTGAATTTCAAAAGGATGACAAATTAATGTAATATCTGGAGAGACATAAGTGCTCTTAAATGTTTTGAGGGATTTTAATTCATATCTTGAGCATTTCTCTCATCTGTTGGTTGTAGACAATTAATGTAGTCATTCTAAAGTAGATGTAGGCTTTAATTTGATTATATATCTTGAGGTTATAGGAGGTAAAACTTGAGAAATCTCCCTCGGATGTATGGTAATGTATCATTATTCTCAATTGTAAGAGTAGAGTTGTAGAGAAAGAGAGAAAACCAGAGCAAAGAAGAACAAAGACTGTAGAAGTTCTATAAGAAAATAGTTGTTGCTATAGAACCCATGTACAGAAGCACTTGAGTTAATATAAGAATGCTTTGACTCAATTTCATGGTGTTGTGATGAATATTGTTTGCATCTATTGAATGGTATGTTTACAGTTTTCTTATATTCTCTATTATGCATTTATTTCAATGCTTTGTGTGTATGATTTCATGTTGAATGTATGAAGTCTGTGAGAGGGGGAGTATGCATTTCAATTGTTTCTCTTCCCGAGAATTCCTGCAAGGAGTGTAGTGAAAGTCTGCAAGGAGTGCGTTGACAAGATTCTAAGTTTTATATCAGAAACCTCAGGAAGGATACCATTATTCTCATACCAACAAAAGTGAAAGTATATCATAGAGTCGTGCAAGGAGTGTGCAGGCCAGGTTGAAGTCTTAGAATTTTCCAACCTGGTGAGTGATTGAAGAATTGTTGTTGAAAGGAGTGTGCGAAGTTAGAAGATTTCAGATAATCAGAGATTATTGTGAAGTCCGCAAGGAGTGCGTGCAAGAATCCCTTAGAATCCTTGAGTTTTCAACAAGATTCAAGATCAAGAGGGATATATTCTTGGAAAGTTCAAAGGGAAGAAGAGGGTCATAGTCACCTCATAGAAACCAATCTCAGGAGGAAGAACACCAAGTTATTTGGCCAAGAATATTTGAGAACTTGAACGGATGGTTGATTTTCTCAAAGGGAGAAGCACATATATATGTGGACCGTTGGATCCAGTGGATAAGTGGGGAGGTTAAGGCTGAGTGTATTTCAACACTCGCAAGATCAGGAGGATTAGTAGCCATTAGATCTAAATGGACGACAGTCGTTGATTTGGAACTTGAATTTCATCATTTCAGAGGTTGGAAGTGTGGAGGAAGTTGTTTTTGGGAATCCCCGATACGTGAAATCTCGACACAATTTGGGTCATCAAATCATGGAAGGTTCAGTACCATTGATCCGTAGCAAAGAAGTCGCGATTTTGGACTTTGGGAAAAAGAGAAGAGTTGCATCGCGAACTCGTAAGTCACAAAATTTTGATGCACTCGGAGACAAGGCCCTAGGACTTGGATGGAGGTCATATGGTGAAGGAATAAGGGAGGAGGTAAGTACCCTTAGCCCATTTCAAGGTTTCGGGAATCGAAGGAGTCCTGGGGACTCACAATAGAAATCACAAAGTTGCGAAATCCAAAACACCTTTTCAAGTTAAGTCAATGGTCACGCCAGTGGTCAAGTGGAGTGGAGGTTTGCACCTAGTGATTTTTCACGCATGTGTAACTTCTAAGAAGGACCTGTGGTATTATTTCTATTGAAGGTTCTAGTGGGAACTAAAGAGCCATTTCGGCTCAGGGGATTAGGAAGATCCAAATACCGGGATGTCACACAGACCCTGCTAAGGTAGGGGTGTTGTGTCAGGTGGTATCAGAGCTCATAAATTTGTTTTCTATAGAGGGAAGGCAGGGACTAGTTATGATTTGAATTCTGTCTGGACAGATTGAAATAATTCTACCAAGGAGACGTCAAGAGAGACCCATGCCCAATCTAGTCGTGGAAAGGGAAATGAGATAACTTCATGCTTGATTGGATGCTATGGAGATAGCACAAAGATGAACACCTGATACTGGAGATATCAGTGAGGCCGAAAGCAAAAACGAAGGTGGAGTCGAAGAATAAGTTGTAGCCGAAGATGCTGCATAAGAACATCTATTCAAAGTTGTTGCAAGAATAGGGGCTAGATAAAAAATGGACATCCTGATGTATGAAGGAAACTTATACGTTGAGGAGCTGCTAGATTGGTTTAGAGCTCTAGATAAATACTTTGATTATGAGGATATCGAAGAAAATAAGAAAGTCAAGCACACAGTCACTAGAATGAAAGGGCATGCAGAACTATGGTGGGATGAACTATAGGATGACAAGAGTTGCAAAGGAAAATAGAGAATCAAAAGATGGGATAGGATGGTAGAAAATATCAAAGCCAAGTTTATACCCGGAGATTACCAAATTAATATGTTCTGAAGAATCAAGAATTTGAGATAGAAAGGGATGACAATGAAGGAATACACTAAGGAATTTTATAGAATCAACATTAGAGTTGGTCATCATGAGAGTGATGATGAAAAGGTCACCAGATACATGAATGTCTTGAAATATGAAATTCAAGATGAGATGAGCATGGTGAGAATCAGGAATGTGGAATATGCTTATCAGATTGCATCAAAGGCAGAAGTAAAATTGGCCCGAAAGGAAGGTCAAAGGGGTAGAGGTAGAAGTCGGAGCAGAGGATAAGAAATTGCCCAGGACAGAGTACAGAATCCCAAGGATAAAGAAACTAAACCTCATAACCACCGAGAAAGGGGAGGAAGCTCACAAGGAGGACAATATGCTGATAGGAACACTTTTCCTCGAGCCAGAGGAAGAGGAAGAGGTAGAGGAGGTGAAGTAAAGTGTTTTGTCTGTGGAAATATCAGACACAAATCTTTTGAATGTCCCGATAGAAAAAGGGATGGAGGAGGCGAAGCTCACATTTCATAAGCGCGAAGGAGAAGTGTTGAGGCAGAAGATCCTTAATGATGAGGAAAAATCTCTTGAAGCCAGAGAGAGAGATGGAGAATCTAGTCCAAAGGAATAGTTTGTTCAAAAATGATTGCAAGACCAAAGATAGGGTATGCAAGGTAATTGTTGATAGTGTAAGAATAGATAATCTAGTATCCACTGAAATGGTGGAGAATATGGAATTGGAAACGGTTGCACATCCAAGCCAATACAAAGTTTAGTGGTTGAAAAAAGGACATCGGGTAACAGACACTAAACAATGTTTAGTTGAATTTAAGATAGGGGGATATAGAGATGAGATCTTGTGTGATGTTATTCCCATGGATGTTTGTCATATTTTGTTGGGCAGGCCATGGAAATATGAAAGGAATGTTATTCATGATGGAATAAAGAACACATAAACCTTGGAGAAGAATGGTCGGACAGATATGTTGTTTCCAATTGAAGATAAGAAGGTGAAATAAGAAACAAGCAATACTATACTTCTCATGAGTGGGAAGGAACTTCTGGATGAATTCAATAAACATGAAGAAATGCAGTTTGTTGTGGTGAGAAAACCTAGAGTCATCTTTACCAATACCTCAATAGATGATCTACCTGAGGAGATTCAGGAAATGCTGGAGAATTATGTTGATATAGTGGTGAACAATTTACCTTGTTCATTGTCGCCCATCATAATTATAATCCATCACATCAACCTTATACCAGGATCAATTTTACCAAACAAAGAAGCTTACAGATTGATGCCACGGGAGAATGAAGAGGTTAAGAAGAAAATCAAGGATTTGATGGATAAAGGGATGATCAGAGAAATCTTGAGTCCATGCACTTTTCCAACAGTGTTAAGTCCAAATAAGGATGGTGGATGGAGAATGTGTATAAACTCAAGGGCTATAAAACAAATCACCATCAGGTATAGATTTCCTTTACCCACAATGGATGACTTCGTGGATTTCTTGAGTGAAGCAAATTTGTTTTCAAAAATTGATTTGAAAATCAGATATAATCAGATTAGAATGAGGGAAGGCGATGAATGGAAGACAACATTCAAGATGAATGGAAGGTTGTATGAATGGCTTTTCATGCCATTTCATTTGATGAATGCACCAAGTAATTTCATGTGATTGATGGACGAAGTCTTGAAAGATTCCAATGGGAATTTTGTAATTGTGTATCTTGATGATATATTGATCTTCAGTAAGACTGAGAAAGAATATTTGAGACATTTAACTCTAGTGATGAGGATGTTACAACAAGAGAAGTTGTTGATAAATCTCAAGAAGTCATCTTTCATGAAGACATAACTCATTTATTTGGGTTTCGTGATCTCCTCGAATGAGTTGAATATGGATCCTGAGAAGGTAAAAGAAATCAAAGAATAGTCCTTGCCAAGGAATATCTTTGAAGTCAGAAGCTTCCATGGATTAGCCAATTTTTATAGGAAGTTCATCAGAAATTTTAGTGGAATTTGTGCATCAGTTATGGACACAGTCAAGAAATGACATAAATATTTTCATTGGAAAGAGGAAGCAGAGAAAATTTTCAAGTTCTTAAAGGACAAGATAACTGGACAACCAGTTCTAGTTCTGCCAGATTTTAGTAAGACATTTCAAGTGAGATGTGACGCAAGTGGATTTGTGATTTGAGCAGTCTTAATTCAAGATAATAGACCAGTTTCATACTTTAGTGAGAAATTAAATGATGCCAAAAGGAATCATTCCACGTATGATAAAGATTTTTATGCATTCATACAAGCGCTGAAGAAATGGAGGCACTACCTGGTTCTAAAAGAGTTTGTTTTGTATAGAAACCACCAGGCCTTACAGTTTATAACCAGATAGGAGAAACTAAACCAGAAACATGCAAAATGGGTTGAATTTATGCAGAACTTTACTTTTGTTATAAAGAACATTTATGGAAATGCTAACAAGGTTGTTGATGCACTGAGCAGGAAATGTTTAACTCTGCAGGAGTTTCGTGTGAAGACCTTAGGTTTTGATAGCCTTAAGGACATGTACAGAGATGATTGAGATTTCAAGGATGCTTATGAAGCATGTGAGAATCCTGTTCTGAGAGACCGAAGCCAATGGATTGAATACTTGATCCAGGATGGATTTCTATTCAAAGGAAATTAGTTGTGTATCCCAAAGAGTTCTATGAGAGAAAACCTTTTGAAGGAAAAAAATAGTGGAGGATTGGCTAGACACTTTGGCCATGACAAGACATTTGCAAGTATAGCACAGAGTCGTGAAAGTATAGCATAGAGTCATGAAAGTATACCAACAAAATTGAAAGTATAGCACAGATTCATGCAAGGAGTGCATAGTATAGGTTGAAGTCTTAGAATTTTCCAACCAGGTGAGTGGTTGAAGAACTATTGTCACAAGGAGTGCACAGATTTAGAATATTTCAGATAATCAAATATTATTGTGAAGGCTAGAAGGAGTGTGTGCAAGAATCACTTAAAATCCTTGATTTTGTAGCAAGATTCAAGCTCAGGAGGGATACGGTCTTGGAAAATTCAAAGGGAAGATGAGGTTTGCAGTCACCTCATAGAAACCAAGCTTAAGAGGAAGAACGCCAATTTATTTGGCCAGGAATCTTTGAGAACTTCAATGAACGGTTGATTTTCTCAGAGGGAGAAGAGAAGATATCTGTGGAGCGTTGGCTCTAGTGGATCAGCGGGGAGGTTAAGTTTGAGTGTCTTTGAACACTTGTAATATCGGGAGGATTAGCAGTCGTTAGATCCGAAGGGACGAGAGCCATTGATTTGGTGCTTGAATTTCATCATTTCGAAGGTTGGAAGTGTGGAGGAAGTTTTTTTCAAGAATTCATGATACGTGAAATCCTGACATGATCTGGGCCATCAGATCATGGAAGGTTCAGGACTATTGATCCGTAGCAAAGAATTTGCGAGTTCAGACTTCGGGAAAAAGTGAAGAGTTGCATCGCGAACTCGTAAGTCGCAAAATTCCGACACACTCGGAGTTGAGGCCCCAGGACTTGGCTGGAGGTCATATGGTTAAATAATAATGGAGGATATAAGTAGCGTTAGCCCATTTCATGGTTTCGTGAATCAAAGGAGTCGGGGGGACTCACAGTAGAAATCGTGAAGTTGCGAAATCCAAAACACCTTTTCGGGTTAAGTCAATGGTCATGTGGAGTAGAGGTTTGTGCCTATTTCTTGTTCACGCAAGCGTAACTTCTAAGAAGGACCTGTGGTATTATTTGTATTGAAGGTTCCACTGGGAACTAAAGATCCATTCTAGCTTAGGGGAATAGGAAGATCCAAAGATCAGGAGGTCATGTAGACCCAGCTGAGGTAGGGGTTATGCGTCACTATGTGAACGACGAGGATCGATGTTGGCTGCACCAAATAAATAATGAAAAAAATCTATGGCCAACTAGAGAAACAAGCAACACTCACTAATAAAATATAGATATCAAACCAATCAAAAAAAACTTCTTATATCGAAGTCACTAGTTGTTGATGAAATCCAATGTCGCAAAATCAAGAAAATAAGGGGCTGGGATAAAGCAAGTGGGAAAGTTACATTGACAACCTCCTTAATGGACTTACACCCTGGTGCAAACTCCCACACATAATCGTGGGTATACCCTCCAAGGAGCCCAAGTGAGTTTGGCCAACGTCGATTCCAGGTACCGTGAAGACTTTTCCCTCCACAGTGACCTCGTGTAAAGACCCTAAAAAGATAGGCTACTAAGGTTACCAATTAGGACAATGATGCCTGGGGAAATAGTCAAAATTTTGATCCACATGCAAAGGTAGGGTATCTAGCTCGAAATCAACTCGAGAAGGTCCCCACAGGATTTTCTTCTCAAGTGACCCCCAATAATACGCACAATCTCTACACTGAGACCGACAAAGCAAGGTGAGTAACTTCGTCAATCCTACTACGACCTCATCATTGACCCTTGTGTTAGAAGGGCTTCCTAAGATTTGAACTCTCCCTATCACAAGATACTATTGTGTGTTTTGATTCTTTGGAGAGTGTGCCTTACAACCTATTCCAAAGAGCTATCCTAGCTAATGTTGGTGAAGAGAATTTCTAGAAAATAAAAGTTTGTAGTAAATTTTAAAATTATGTTGTATTTTAAAGGTTGTTGTTTACTCAAAAGGGAAACATAAATGAAACTGATGATGTATGTGACCTTGACCCAATAAAATGAAAGAAGAGATTATTATGAAATATTTCAATTAGATGAACTCTAATCACAGTAGGGAGAAGGTATCTCTTTTTGAAATACAAAATCTACGAAGCACAATTTTTCAATTTTTGAATGAACAAAATTCCAAATAATCAAAAGCTACAAAATTTTCCAATTTTCTCATTTAGCAAATATTTTGAATGCAACAATTTTCTTGTAAAAAATTACTAAAAATAAGAATGACTTCAGTTCTTTCTTTCTCAAATTAGATCAGAGATGTAATGAAGAAAAGAAAGTGTCATCCAATAAAATTAACACATTCCCAACACGATTCCCAAATCAAACTCATAATGTAGAGAAAAATGAAATGATAGGAAATTTTTTTGTCAAATGTAAACACAAATGTTTCTCAATCAATGAACAACCCATAAAGTAAAAGAAATTCAAAACTCTAAATAAATCAAGGACTCTTTGTCAAACAAGCACTCAAGACCGAGATCTAGATATTATACCCTTGTGACAAGAATCAAAAGAAAAACTTGCAAAATTTACAAAGAAAAACTTTCAATTTCCGAAAATCAATCAAATGCAAGCTTCAAACTTATAAATCAATCAATCAATGGTATCATAAGTTCAACACGAGAAATTGAGGAAAAACTGGGTGGAAAAAAGAAAAATTGGCTATCTCCAACAATTCCTACAGTAATCATCCCAGGTGGCAGTGGAACACAGTGCGACGATCTAGGGTCGTTGCATGTTGCCAATAGGGTACAGTGCGAAATCGTTGCACTAGTCTTCAAGAGTAGAGTGCAACATCAAAGGATTGTCGTGGTCCATATATATATTACACTATGATGATATTGGTAACTAAAGGAAAATGGAAAGAAAGAAAAAAATTATTACTGAACTTTCAGACCCAGGGAGTCTTGATGAATCACCCACTGACTCAAAGAATGAATTTGACCAAAAGAAGGCAGGCTAAAAGAAAATAAGAGGCAAAAAAAAAAAAAAAAAGTTGTATCCCCAGTATGGTCGCCAATTTTGTTATCGGACTAATTGGCAAGTGCAAACATGAACAAATCTCCCTAATTACCATGGGAAATTAGAACAAAGAAGAACAGAATGCACGCTTTTCCTTAAACTTCATCATCATATAAACTAGTTTAATGAGTTACAAGTGACATACCTTTTAAACGACGCTTGTCCTTGCTAGTGTCGTCTTTGTAGATCCTTCCTTGAATTTTCAAAATAGTAATCATGTCTAAGAATCACAAACCAACAAAGAGGGAAAACAAAGATATATGTATTCTAATGAAGTCTATGTATATGATCAAGGAATTATACAATAGAAGACGAGACGCTTATATAGGGAAGAAATGAATTATTGTATTAAGTTAATACAAGTGTTACAACCTGATATTGAACAAAGTTGTGGAAAGCATCAACGTAACAATTGATGAAATAGGTAGACAAGAATTAAAGGAAGAAGAAAATGAATCAATGGAACAGCTTTACAAAGAAGAAGTAGAAGATGAAGAAAAAGTAGAAGGGGAATATGAAGAGGATTCGAAAAAAGTAGAAGAGCAAGTTTAGAAAGTGCCTCCAAAGACACCTAGTAGACGAGTATAGAAGAATCATCCTTCATATCACATTATCATAAACAAATATGTAGGAGTTGAGACTAGAAGAATAATTTTTTCACCGGAACAAATGCACCTAGCACTCTCATCTACTATTCAACCAACATGTTTTGAAGAGGCTAGCAAGGATGAATTTTGGAATAAGGCCATGGATGAAGAATTGAATCAAATACAGAAAAATGACACTTGGGAATTGGTTCCAAGACCAAAGGATAAGAATGTGATCGACACAAAGTGGGTATACAAGAATAAATTGAATGAATATGGACAAGTTACAAGGAACAAAGATAGATTGGTATGTAAAAGATATGCACAGGTTGAAGGAATCGACTTTGAAGAGACATTTTCCCTAGTTTCTAGAATGGAAGCAATCCGATTGATTTTAACTTATGCATGCTCCAAAAATATTAAAGTGTATCAGATGGACGTAAAATCATCTTTTTTGAATGGAGAACTTGAAGAAGAAGTCTACATTGAAAAACTAGAAGGATTTCAATTGTCAGAGAACACATATTATATGTGTAAATTAAAGAAGGTCTTGTATGGTCTAAAACCTCCTAGAGAATGGTACTCTAGACTAGATAAACATCTATAGCAGGTAGGGTTCAGAAAGGGAAGTGAAAACATCAACCCCTACATCAAGGTAACTCAAGATAGTATTTTATTAATTGAAGTTTATGTTGATGATGTTATTTTTGGAAGTACTAATGACAGGTTAAGCCATAAATTTGCAAAGGACACGCAGAATGAATTTGAAATTTCATTACTTGGAGAAATATCCTTTTTTCTGGGTCTTTAGATACGTCAAAGAAACCAAGGAATTTTTATTTCTCAAACCAAGTATATCATAGAAATGCTAAAGAGGTTTGGAATGGAGGATTGCAAACTAGTTATCACTTCCACACAAACCAGTTACAAGTTGAGCAAAGATGATGATTCAAAGTCTACATATCATAGGTAATACATGTCAATGATTGGTAGCCTACTATATGTGACAACATCCAGACCAGATGTAATGTAGGAAGTTGGACAAGTGGCATGATTTCAAGCATCACCAAAGGAATCACATGTATTAGCAGTGAAGAGGATTTTCAGATATCTCAAAGGAACATAAGAGTTTGCATTATGGTATCCAAAAGGAAAGGATCTATCACTTATTGCCTACATATATGCATATTGGGAAGGTTGCATTTATGACTGACAAAGCATCAGTGGAGAAAAATTGTACTTGGGTGAGTGTTTAGTATCATGGATAATCAAGAAACAATCATCGGTATCTTTATCTATAGTGAAGGTAGAGTTTATTTTAGTAGCGACATGTTGTACACAGGTTCTATGGATGAAACAAACTCTAATAGATATACAGGTTGAGTATGATGAGCCCATTCCAATCTATTATGATAATACAAGCACCATCAGTATCTCAAAGAACCCGGTGATGCACTCCAAGATGAAGAACATTCCAATAAAGTGTCACTTTCTACGACAACAGGTTGCAGAAAAGAACATTAGAGTTGAATATGTAGGCACACAATAACAAGTGGAAGACATATTTACAAAATTGTTTCCACGGGAATCCTTTGAGTATCTTCGCCAGAGACTCAGAGTTATTTCTACTCCAAAATGAATGCTTTTGAATGCTTCTCTTATATGTCTTAGATGTACATGATGAAGCACTATAAAGAGGATAGTTCAGGCTTGGAGATCAGACGAGTCTGTTAGGGGGAGAAGTTGCGAATGGAAAGATACCTTTGCCATTGTTGAAAAAGGGGGAGATATTTATCAGATGTAGATGACAAAGGCATGGTTTCAGGGGTAGCATTGGTCATAGATATGTAGGCATGGTTCCAAGGGGAGCATGAGTGATATGATTTTAGTATTGCATCAAAGTGTTTCCATCAATTCCAAAGGGGGAGATTGTTGATTAATTGGGTTGTTTTTCATTGATGTCAACCCTTGAAGAAATTCTGGTAGTGAATTATGGTAGCAAAAAGGTTTGGGTAATGGACCCAAGTTTGTTTGATGTATAATAGTATGAGTTTTGATATATTTTCAGGTAAGACTATTCTATATGGATAGTACATGTCATTTCATTTATGGTGGTATGTGGAACGTCACATAACTCCTCACGGTTTGAGAGTTATGGCCTTACGAATTTGGAGGACCCTCATATGTTGGCTTGAAGCCCCAAA
Source organism: Picea engelmannii (assembly GCA_009831015.1). Taxonomy (NCBI): domain Eukaryota; kingdom Viridiplantae; phylum Streptophyta; class Pinopsida; order Pinales; family Pinaceae; genus Picea; species Picea engelmannii. Next base: position 347,753 of record ML779850.1, on the reverse strand, counting down.
AGGTCAAAGAAGTCAAAGTTCTTGCAAAGAAGAAATTATTTAAATAATAAAGTGAAGTGACAAAGTCAAAGACGATTATTTAAATAATAAAGTGAAGTGACAAAGTCAAATAGGATTATTTAAATAATAAAGTGAAGTGACAAAGTCAAAGAGGATTATTTAAATAATAAAGTGAAGTGACAAAGTCAAAGAGGATTATTTAAATAATAAAGTGAAGTGAAAAATTTAAACAGGATTATTTAAATAATAAAGTAAATGGAGAACTTTCTAATTATGGAAAGTGGTTAGAAGTGGGTTATCCCTAAAATAAGGAAATTGGGTTAAGATGGTTAAAAAGTAACCCCTTGAGGAAGCTACATGAAAGTATAAATAAGAGGCAAGGCTCTCTCATTTTAATCGTGCTTGAGAATATTGAATATCTACAGGTGAGTGAGGTAACCAAAGGATATCTAAGATGAATTTTAGAGGGAAGGTGAAGTAAAGAAGGCTGAAATTCAAGGGAGGATAAATTCTTTTGATGATGTTTTCTAAGGTATGTTATTTACAGGTCATCTCACAATTTTCGAAATAAATGTTTTTCTAGAATGATTCAGACCAAGAAACTGGGAGGCCATTGAGGAAACATATCAAAGTAGTTGTGGTACTAATTTCATCCTGTGGTTCGTTTTATTTTTGGATTTACACTCTGTGGAAAATAAGGTTTGTGGCTAGTCCTAAAACTAGTCTAAAAGAGGTGTTTTGGGTAAAAACGTCATAAATTTTAAATAACAAATCCGAATTTAGTAAGACCAAAGGTGTTGGTTAGAGTAAATTCTATAGTATTCTTCATAAAATTTTCATATCCATACAAAAAATATTCTATGTGGGGCACGCTCTACAAGTTCACTCTCTAGAATAAGCCAAAATTCAACAAGGTATGCCATTTTTTATATAACTCATTTTCTAAGAGGTTCCAATTAGTGAAACCTGGAGGAATTGTATAAAACACATTGAAGAACATTGTGTACTATTTTCATATCTTTATTGATTACAGGTACATAGTTATGATTATTTCAAGTTAGGGTTGTTGACTAATCCAAAACTAGTCTCTTGTTGTTAAAGTCAAGGAAGGTTTGCAGGTTGAGGTACATGTTGGTGCATGGTTTATACACTTATTTATGGTACAATTTGATTACAGGTTGTTTGGTACAGGTTGGTGCATGTTTGATGCACTTGTTTATGGTACAAGTTGATTACAGGTTGAGGTACAGTTTGATGCATGGTTGATACATGGTTCAGGTTATTGGTACAGGTTGTTTGGTGCAGGTTCATTGATACAGGTTTACAACATTATATCTCACAGTGATAGTGTGACAATGGTTCCATCATTCTACTTATACGTTAGGGCATTTGGACGCGGCAAGGATAGGTGGTTGTAGCCACCTTTCGGTTATAGCCAGAGAACATAGGGGGTTGTAGCCTCCTTCTGGTTGTAGCCAGAGAATTGGGGAGTTGGAGCTTCCCTCAAGTTGTAACCTGAGAAACTATGGGGTTGGAGCCTCCTTCCAGTTGCAACTGGAAAACAAAGGAAGTTGGTGCTTCCAATGAATGTAATTCTTCAAGACATATAAGAAAAAGCATTATGTGGTTTTCTCCCGCTTTAGTTTTCCACGTAAAAACACTGGTGTAATGTGTATGTGTATTGTTTATTTACTCTGGAAATATTGGATGATAATGATACATTGATATAACACTTTAATTATATGGTTAAAAAGGATTAGATTTCTCTATTACTGATTCACCCCTGCCTGTCAGAAATCCAACAACATGTATGATGTTCCACAAGATTTTCTATGTGGCATATCCCAACATGTATATGGATGGGAATGTTACAATTATGGATATAAGAAACAAGAGAAGTAGTAAAAGTGGCATTCCCCAGGCCTCAGAGGCTCGAGGGATGTTACAAATTGGTATTAGAGCCCCAGGTTTTGACATTGTGCTTGGATTGGGCTGTATAAGTGGAAATTGAAGTAAAAGTTTTAGAATGAATTATTTTCAAAATGAACAAAAATTGAGTTTTAGAGTGTCCATGAGCGCCAAGAGGGTGCTAAGAGAACACCTTAGATGTGTTTGAAAGATCAGGAATTTCAATGGTTCGATAAATCCAACAAAGGTAAGAAACCACAGTAACCGTGGTTTTGGGGCCAGAAAGTTTAGATTTGGGCCATCAAATCTATTCAAGAGAAGGAATATCCTTCACATCCATTAGATATGGGAAAGGAGTGTGGTGGTTAATGTTCAAGTACTTCAGAATTCGTTTCTTAAAAAAATTCAATATTCTTACAAAAGGAGGAAAAATCTTCGAAGCTCTGAAGTCCTAGAGTAGATCTACACCATAGATTGTTTGGGAGGAGCTGGACCGTTGGATCCCCGAAGTGGTTGGACAGTTCGATGTTCGGCGAAATCTATTTGTGGTTGCGTGGAGTGTATTTTTATCTGAAGTCCCCAAGTCTAGAACTAATCTAGATCATCCATTATCGGAGACACGTGTCCGCAGATGAGAAAGTGTTCAAAATTTCGATGTCCAAAATTTTGGGAGTGGGTTGGTGTTCAACAACAAAATCCTCTTAAGCCCAAAGTTTTGAATTCTCGAAGCCCCAGAGTCCCGAAGCTTCGGGGAACACTTGTTTGGAAATTCAACATTTGGGTGTTTTGATGTGCTCTGGTGTGGGATTCTCTGAAGTCCCGAAATACCGAAGTCCCAGAGCATCGAAGTGACATGATATGATGAGGTCACTTGGAGTGACATGGACATGATAGAGAGTTTAGAAGCTCAACAATCAGGAGTTTAAGAGTGTGCAGATGAGAAGTTTTCAAAATTCTTGGAGCCCTGAAGTTACTAATCTCCCGGGAACAACTGTTCGAAAGTTTGGCATTCAGGAGTTATCAAGTAGGTGGGTGTGAAATATTTCGAAGCGCGAAGTATTGAAGTCCTAGAAAGATGAAATGGCATGCCATGATAAGGTCACCTAGAGTGACCTGGACCTGTTCGAAAGTCTAGTGTTCAATATTTTTTAAGGATTTTGTAGAAGAAACCTCTGAAGCCTGAAGTTTTGAAGTCACAAAGCACAGGATTGACATGGTCTGCTCATGTCACCTAGGGTGACATGAACACACTTGATGCTTTCCACATGTCATCATGTTCTATTCTTTTCAAATACCATTTGTTCCAATTATAACATGACACATGTCACCCTTCAGATTGGTCCACGTGTTCACTCCTTATTTCTTTTGTGTAGCACCCCCTTGGTGCGTGGTTGCTGACAAGACTCTAAGAGTTCACCAATTCAACATTCAGAAGAAATGTGGTATGATGAAGGTAGAACCTCCGAAGCATGACACTCCAGAGATATTCTCTAGGAAATTAACTCGTTCGACATTCAGAGGGAATGATGTGTGGAGTCCAAATTCTGAAGACCGAAGTTCCGAAGTCCTGAAGCTCCAAAGTAGAGGATCCCCAAATATTTGAAGATGTACTATGAAAGGATTCACCAGTTTGACATTCAGGATAAATAAGGCATGATGTAGTCAGAGCCTCCAAATCCCGAAGTTCTGGAGCCCCGAAGTCCTGAAGCTCCAGATGAGCACATATCAACTGAGTGCTTGTACATATCCCTTGGTCATATGAGACTTCGGTCAAAATGAAAGAGGGCTAGTGTCGAATTGTTGTTTTCAAAGATAAATTGTTCAAGTATTCATAACTTCCTACTCAAAACTCAGAATTGAGCAAGGGAGCAATCATTGGAAATATATTGGATAACAAAACATAACTGTTCACTCGGAAAATTGAGTTGAATAGTCAATTTCTCAGGAAATCAAAAGAAAGGAATATGATATATTATTGAACTAGAATGATTCATATTTTCATGAAATTGTTGAGTCATTTAGCCTGACAAAGTTTTGTTGGCTTCACATTTTGCATAATTAACAACAACTTGATCATATTAGAATAAACACAGAGTGTAGAAAGATGGATGATACACATGGGGATTACATCCAGGAAGATGAGATCATAGGAATGGATGTCCATTTGGGTATGGAAGGAACAAACTCCAATGGACATGGGGAAGGAAAGGATGAAAACATGAATATGGTAGAGACCGTTAGAAATTTGCAGAAAGATGTCGAAAGTCACAAGGATGATAATGAAAGGCTTATGAAATCCAAGGAGCGACAGGAAGACTTCAACAAGAAGTTAATACAAATCCTGGACATAATTAAACATAAATTGGATAAGAAGAATGGATCAAGCAAATTAGGAATTCATAGGTCTCCTAAGGAGAAAGGAAGATCAAGGAGTTCTAGCATAAATCACCATCACTCTCCAAGGCATTCCAATAGGAGAGTGTGGGTACAGGGGAATACCCAAGGTTCAACTCTAATAGTGCACCAACAAGCCCTAACTACTAGCCCTTTCGGCAACACCTGGGAAGAAGATGCAGTCTCACATGAAATAGCAATAGGGGGTTGCAGGACACAGGTGTCTACAACCAAAGGAAATGCAAAGGGATTTCAAAACACAACCCAAAAACAATCTAGATATTCTTTATCACTCTTATGCTTTCTTCACGAAGTTATATCTCTGATCTAAAACAACAATGCAGTAACAGTATAACAGATAACAAATAACACAACATCAACCACAAAGACAATAAGATATATGCGGTTCACCCTCTCTCTATGGATACATCCACAAAACTATGTTTCTTGATTTATTAGATGAAAACATACAATTCTATATGTGCACTTAGCTGCAGATCTTCTATTTTTCTCTCTTTCTCTTCCCTCCCTGCGCACCCAGCTGCAGGGTTGATCTCCGCACCCAGTTAAAGATCCAGAATACAGAATCAGTACGGTTCTAAAAAAAAACAATAATAAACCATGAACATCAACCATAATAATATGAACGAACCCCATTCCAGGTCCTCTAGACCTTTATTTATATATTACATGACTCTCGGACAACCGTAGACCAAATTCTAGGTGTCAAAACCCTAGATCCAAAACCCTAGGTCCACTTGACCCACATTTTCAGAGATTCGCCAACCTGTCCTTCTTCATTTTCCACGAGGTGATCCAAGGTATCTATTGGTGTATTTTCCCACTTGTTGAGTTGTCCACGATCCCTCTTCTTTTATTCTTTATCTCCCTCGATCTTCTCTTTCAACGGCTTTCTTTTCCTTACTTTGCCCCTTATTTTCTACTTCTTTAACCACTTCGACCCTTACTCAGGTACTGTGCCTTTCGTGTAGTTCACACTTCACCTTTCTTACTTAATTTTCGCTTCCTTACCTAACTAAGGGCCAACAAGCCCCCAACACTCACATGTGACTCGTCCTGAGTCACTACAAGATTGAACCTTCTGTAATACTTCAACTTCAGACTGGGCGGAGCAGCCTGTGATTTTTTCTCTGTCCCTTACCATGTTTGTGCAGACTATATTTTATGTGTCCAGTACCCAATTTAAACTGCACCTGGTACCTGGACCCTTCTTCCTTTTCTTTTACTGAGAGCTATGAGGCAGTTGGTTGTCACAATACAACTTCAACTAACTCTCGTTCACTAAACCATCCTTCCATTCTCCCTTAAGTTTCTTCAACTACGTAGCTCCACCTTCTGTAATATAGGCAACCTCAAATGGCCCAAGCCAATGTATTYTGAACTTCCCTAGATACTTCATGAACTTCCTTTCATATAGCAATACCAAATATCCTTGCTTAAATGCTTTCTTCTTGATATGTCTGTCATGGTAAGACTTTTCTCATTCTTTTTGTACCTGTTGGTGAAATCCTGCAATAAATMTGTCTTCCTCCAGTTCGATCAACTGCACAATYCTGTCTTGAACAACGCCTGTGTCATCCATACCTGTAAATGCTGCAATTCTTAAATAAGGAACCAAATATTCCATAGGTACCATTGCTTCCAAGCCATAAACTAGCTTAAAGGGAGTTTGTGTTGTCATCTTTTTGCAAGTAGTTTGATAAGCCTATAATACTGCTAGAATTCTTAAATCCCAATCATCTTTGTTATTGCTGCAAATCTTGGTCAGTGCGGTCTCCAAGATATTATTGAAATATTTGACTATACGATTCGCTTGTGGGTGGTATGGTGTGCTCTTCTGATGGTGAACTACGAATTCCTGATTCAAGGCTTCAATAGTTTTGTTAATGAAGTGTATTCCTTGATCACTCATAAGGATCTTCAGGCACCCAACTCTAGTTATAATATCCTCAAAGTTGAACTAAACAGTTGTAGTTGCACTACAATCCTCAATTTCTCTTGCTTCTGCCCATCTGGTCAAATACTTTGTAGCAGTGATGATGTATCATGCTCCTGTGCATTTTCCTGGTGGGTTGATAGGTCCCACAAAGTCAATAGCCCATTTCTCAAATACTTGTAATGTTAATTGCGGTGTTAAAGGCATATCATCCCTTCTTGAAGGATTTCCTACTCTTTGACATACATCACAAGCTCTATAGTATTCCTTGGCATCCTTACGTAAAGTAGGCCACCAGAGGTCAGCTCTGAGAACCTTCTACATTGTTTCTTTCCCTACATAGTGTCCTCCTGTGATGCCTTCATGTGATTCTGTAAGAATCAATGGTCTTTCTGCCTCCATAAAGAATCTCCTCAAGATCTCATCTGGTCCCATCTTATATAAGTTTCGAGCTATAAGTTGAAAGTCAGTAGCGTGGATGACCAACTGTTTCTTCTTCATGACTATGTATTCGCGAGGTACCATTACCGTGGATAGGAACTAGAATATCTCGACGAAGTGATCATCGAATTTTCTGATGGCCAACAATTGTGCATCTAGAAGTGTATCCTCCATAATAGTAGGTTCCTCTCCATGTTCTAACCTGGATAAGTGGTCAGGTCCTTTATTCATTCTTCCTGGCTTAACCACAATATCAAAGTCATACTCCTAGAATAGAAGAATCCATCTGCATATTCTTCCCCCCAACACTGGCTTGTCGACTAAGTACTTCGATGTAGAATGATTAGTGAACATCTTAAAATTTCCTCCCAGCAAATAGTGTCTAAATTTCTGCAACGCATATACCATAGCCAAGCCTTCTCTTTTAGTCGTAGTATAGTTCCTTTCAGCTGTAAAAAGATTCCTTCTAGCAAAGTCTATAGGGTGATCGATGTCTCATGCACCCGGCTGTGATAATACTTCTCCTAATGCAATGCACAAAGAATCAACATGAACATTGAACTCCTTACTCAAATCTGGAAAAACCAAGATTAGCGCAGTGACCATTTTCTCCTTTAGTGTGTCGAAGCTCTATTGACATTCTTCTGTCCATTGCAACTTACTATATTTCTTTAATATCTTCTCCATGGGTGTTTTTATCTATGCATAAACCTTAATAAACTTTCTATATTATCCAGTGTGACCCAATGCAGTGCGCAATTGTCTAACCGAAGTGGGAGGAGGTAGATCAACAATGATGGAAATATTGGAAGGATCCACCAACAACCCTTTCTTACACACAATGTGCCCTAGAAACACTCCAAAGGGTGAAAAGAAAATACATTTTTCAAATTTAGGGCAATCTGACATTGCCTGCACTTATCTAACATCAATCTCAAACATTCAATGTGGTCTTTTAGTAGGCTAAAGATAGTCCAATCATCAAAATAAGCTTCCAAGATTTTGTGTAAAAATTCCTTAAATTCTTCGACCACCACCCTGGAAAATATGGATGGTGAATTATTCAAGCCAAAGGGCATCATAGTGCACTGAAAATAACCCCATTCTGTTGCAAATGTGGTCTTATGTCTGTCCTCCTTAACAATTTTGATCTGGTGATAGCCTGAAAATCCATCTGTGAATGAGTAAACCTCTTGTCCTCCTACATTATCTAGAACTTCATTAGTAAAGGGTGTATGAAAGGGGTCATGTAAGCATGCATCATTTAGTTTTCTTAAATCTACACAAATTATGATTTCTCCTAACTTCTTATCTTGGACCACCATAGGGCTGATCCATTCAGATTCTTCAACAGGTTCTATGATTCATGCTTCCATCATTCTATCCAATTCGATCTTAACTTTCTGCTTATATTTGGGATTCAGTGTGTAAGGTCTCTACTTGACAGGTCTTTCATCTGGTCTCAGAGGGATCTTCATTTCACCCATGGGCCCTTTAATTCCCTTCATGTTTGTGAACTTGGTTGGAATCAAGTCTTGATATTCATGCAATAGTTATGTGATCTTGCTAATAGTAGCATCATCCCAATAGTCTCCAACGTTTGCTAATTTAGGGGTTTTCTATGTTCCAATATTAACCTTCTTAATTTTAATGGGTTGTCCAATAAAAGGTAATTCAATATCTAGCCTTTCTATGTCTCTTTGTCCTTCAGTTTCTGGGGTATTTACATTCCTAGGATCGTCATCTTGATCAGCATTAATATTATAACAACCCTGTAATATCTAAAGAGGTGCAATCCATTCATCCTCTTCTTGCTCAAAAGGGAGGGTAGGTACCTCCTTAAAGACCTTTTGTCTTACAATTTGTAAATCTTGATCCACTATAGGGTACTGACTCTCAAATAAAAACGTATCTATAAATTTTTGAGTCATACCGTACCAATCTGAAGTGACTAGGCACAATTCTGTTTGAAGATACCAGTTGATAGGCGTAGTATCCAAAGTGTTAATGAACTTATGCACCCACTGTTCTTTAGGAATATTTCTCCAGGCTTCCTCACAACTTCGCACATGGTCCTTAGGACAAATATGAGCCTATGTATCGAACTTTGCATCCCTCAACTTGGTCTGAGAAGTGCACTGTCATCAAGGTACGACATTGTACCCAATCTACGATGTTCTTCTTGTTTGTTCCCCACCATATAGCTGGTGTTGCTTTCAATGCTTCATCCAATGCTAGCAACCTTTGTTGTACTGGTACAATTCCTTCAAATTCAGATAGAAATGCCTATAAATGATTCAAACCATCAAATGTAGGGAGATTACGTACTTCTATGCCAATCCAACGAACTACTCTGGTCAATCTAGCACATCACCATTTGGAGACTTTATACATTCTATTCTGCCAGTTTTCCAATGCTTCCTCTGAATCTGATGAACATGCACTTTCAATTCTCCAACTTAGATTTCCATCTGCTGTGGGATTAATGTAATCATGTTGTCTTGTTGTCAGATTATAGACATTTTCTAGATCGTACGTGTGGTATTCTTCTCTTATGGGTTTTTTGTATCTGTGACCTTCATCAAGGTCAAGAGGTGCAATGACCTTAAGGCCATTACCCTCAAATGTCATTCTTCTCTTCTTTAGGTCAACAAAAGTCAAATTGTTGAAATCCCAATCAATTCCTAACAACGCAGGATAAGGAAAACTATCATCAATAATCTCAATCACTTCAAAGTTTGCAAATGTCCTTACCCCATTGATGTCTACAGGGACATGATATAGTCTTCCAAAGGGGCTCACTGCATGCTGATTAGCCATCCTGAGCCTGATAGGAGAGTAAATCAATCTAGGTTTTCCCATCAGTTCCCAGGTCTTCTTCGTCATAACATTTACTTCTGATCCCAAGTCAAGGACCACATAGTCCATGTCGTAGTATCCAATCTGAGCACTAAGATGCAATTCCTTGTTTTTCCTTATTTTCCTTGATACTTGATTCACAACTCTACTCAACATAGGGTCTATTTTCCCAATTACATACTGTCTTACTAGGTGTTGTAGCTCCTGCACAACCTTTTCATATTTAACCAAATTGATACATGTATATAAGAAGTCCATGATCTTGCTTACCTCTTTTTCTTGTCTAGATAGGGTACACTGGTCAAATGTTGGTGGCATTTCACATTCCCTTACTTCTGGTTGCGCCTTAGATGAAGAATATTGTTCTCCTACAAATTATTTCCTTGCTTCTTCAAAAGTATGTCTCTCTCTCCTTGGATCAAACAAATGTGCCTTCTCTGTAGCTCTTCTAATCCCTGATCCTTCTCCAATCTTTCCTGGAGTCACCCTATCTTCTCTTGTAACAATTCCTCCTCTAGTAATAACAGTGACTCTGGGGTCCTCACCGCGAGGTTCTGATGATATCAATTGGACTTGTTGGTTTCCTCCTCATCTCTCCTGAAGTTTGGCTAACACTACTGGACACTCTTTGATTACATGATCGAATGAGTTGCAGTAGTTGCAAGTAGTACAAGGTTTATAACAATCCATTGAAAAATGTCCTGGTTGTGCGCAGTTATAGAAAATGATCTGACCTCGACCTCGGCCCATACCTCCTCCTCGTCCAGTTGCTTTGAATCCACCACGAGGGTTGAAGTTTCATCTTCATGGGGAGTTGAACTGCGCATTATTTCCTTCTTGTTGTGTTTATCCTTGACTACTATATGTATCTCTTGATATTTCATGCATGAGATAATAATCCCTACAATCCTTCTCATCATTCCCCATAGATTTATAGAATGTGCGATAAAGATTGGTAGGTGTCTGGACAAATTTATCCATATAATAACATTCACCAGGGCGATGTCTATTTCTACATACCTCACTGTTATAACCCTAATTTGCACCAGACATGCTTACTTGGCATCAGGCCATCTCAGATTCCTTCTTTGCCAAAATACTACTGAACAACTCTTCTTAAAAACCTCTTTTATAAAGGCCCACGCGCCCTACTCCATTACTGCACGCGTGTACACACTAGCTGACCTAAAACAGCCCGCATGTACCTACAAAAGCACGAAAAAAGGAAATTTTTCGATGAAACACACATGGCTGAGGGCTCATCCAAATACCTAGCTTCTTCTAGCTTATAAAAGAAGGGTTATGGGTCCCATTTGGAAGAGGAGAATCATAGTAAAGAAACTATACCCATTTGCACATTCCCTTTGTTCCAACCCTTTAGTTATCCTTGTGCAAGAAGAGATACAGAGCAAAGAAGTTGGAGGACAGTTGAAGAGGAGCCCAGGACCAAGTTCGCGGAGTAGTGGCCAGTGTCGACATTGTAAGTTGATTTATTAAAGTTGGTAATAAAGAAGTATTTTCCCGTCCCGCCATATGAGGTGTTCATAGTTTATTGCACACATGTTTGAATCTCTAACCCATTAATATTTAGATCAAATGCATGTAGAGTTTTTTGTGTATCTTGTGTGAATACAGGTCAGTCGTAGAGTAGAGTTGTAGTCAAGGAGAAATCAAGTGTGAAGAAGGATTGATATCAAACGTCTGAAATAAGGTATGCTCACTTAACTACGTATTTTCTTAATAATAATGGGGATTAGCTCTGGGACGACGATAGAAAATAGGATTCTTTAGGTCTTTTCTGCATGCATAATTTAACCCTAGATGCTAGTTCGTAGAGGGATTTCCCACTCACAACAGAATTGGTGACCATACTGGGGACATCTCTAGGGTTCCCGGGGATATTTTTGGGTATTTTTAAGAACTGGTTTCATTTTCCTATTTTTAAAGTTTCTACAAAAGTCTGAGCTAACAGAGATTCTGGTCTTCCATACCAGTTATCTTTGTTTCTTTGCTTGACTATAATTTTTTTTTCCAAGACCCACAGAGGTACACGCAGCCTGTATAAGGTCTGCATGCGTGTACCCGTGTCCTGCATTCTCACAACCCACAAGTACATGCTAGCTAAGGAGGTGACAGTCGCGTGTATGATTCCAGAAAATTTCTTTTAAAGAGGCAGTCATCCTCTCCCCTGTCAAAATTAGTCCTTCTCATGGGTTTTCTAGAACTCTTTCTAGTCTTTGTTGTTTGCAGTCTATAGCTTATGTTTCACCTCAGAATGGTTTTTTCTATGAAGTTTTCCTTGAATTGTTTTCCTTTTTCTGTTTAAAGTAAGTGTCTGAGTCTTCAAGATATTATGGTTCTCAGTACCAGTAGTCTCTTCCTGGGATGGCTTTCTTGGATTTTTATTTGTTTCAGAGTTTCAGATATACACACAACCTATATAAGGCTAGCACGCATGTACACACTCTCTGACTTTACACAACTCGCATGCATACGCTTGCTGTGGAACTATCAACAGTGTGCCTGTGGAGAGAATTTTTGTTGAAGGTAAGGTAGTCATCCTTTCTTTTGACAGGAATTATACCTCTCAAGATTGGGTCTCTATCATAGCGGTCAGTAACTTAGGTTTGATCACAACAATAGATTTCTTTTTTCATTTAGAAGTTTTCCTCAAAAATTTTCTATTATAGGGTTTTTAGACAAGTGTGAGAGTCCAATTTTAAGATGCTTGTGTGTGATTTTTTTAAAAGTGACTCTTTGCGATTAGCACTTAGGCCAGAAAGTTTTGTTGGTTTTGACTTGTTGGTATTTTTCCTTTTTTCTTTGTGAGAATTCAAATTAAAAAAAAACTTTTATTTCTTTGTTGGTTAAAAAGTGTTGTTTTGCATTAGTAACCAAGGAAAAGTCTTTTCTTTCATAAGTTATTGATGGTTTACTTAGATCATAAGTAGCTCATAGTCGAGTGAAATCCTTCTTTGAGTTTGTTGTTCAAAGATATTAGAAAAAAAATTAAGGTTGAAAAGTTGTTTAAGAGTTAAGTGAAGTAAAGATTTTTGTTTCCATCTTTCTGTTTATTTTTCTTTCGTCTTTCAAACATCACTAGTTTCACTTTCATAACCTTTGACTTAATACAAGCCATAAATACTAACGATAAATCTAAAATTCATTAGACTTTTTATGTTTGTAGGGTCAACCAACTAGTTTAGGGTTAGAGCCTTGAATTAGGTTGGAGAGGAAACTCTTCAAGGCCATCAAAATAAAACATTGGAGTCTGAGTTAAGGAGTGCCAAAGTCTAGTATCGTGAAAGTTATCCAGGATCCCCCTCTAACACATGGGATAAACACAAGGTCGCATGTGGGAAGGTAGTAGAGATAACCCCTCCAAAGTTGGACCAATCGTAGTGGAGAACACATATAGAGGGCTTGTCTTGGGATTTCGTCGATTGCATTTGCCACGGAGCTTTGTGGGTCTTGAATCCGTTTGAGGTCCTCAGTTTTCTTTCGGACCACTTTCTTTCAATACCCTTGATAGGTTTTGGGCTCGATACCTTGCTCATTGTGGTCCACCCGACTTTCGACTGTACCTGCTTGGTGACTGTTCGTGCGCTGGCAACCTAGTTGCCTATCTTTTTAGGGACATACACAGGTGACTGTGGGGGTATACCACGGTACCTAGGACAGAAATCAAGCCACGCTTTGCAGAGTATACCCAGAGGGCGCTTCTGTGCTCAATTTTCACTTGCACCGGTAAGTTTCTCTAGTGTTGGTTGTTGTAATTGTTCTTCCAATTAGTTTAGTGTTTGCTTGTTTTATCTTGTAGGGACTTTTTAGTGTGTGTTGTTTTTTGAACGAGTAGACAGCCCTAGAGTGTCTTTGATCTTCTCACATAGTAAAGTATCATGAGCTCCATCGGTCAGGAAGGATTCTTGGCCTATCATCGGTTACACTGGAGCCACCCCCGCCACCACTAAGGCGAAATCTAGACCAACAAGGGTCTTTTAAAGCGACCGGGTCACAAGAAATTGTGCCCGACCAACATCCGGAGGAATCGACTATTTTAGACCTTGGAGCAAAAGCTTTTGGTCTAGTTGAAACCTCAACCACTAATCTTTCGGCACCCATCGTCGTACCGATTCATCATTACAAGTGCCAGACAGTGTCGCACGCAGTAATGGAAACAAATGTTGTTACTCCTTCTGGGAATTCTTCAATTCCCACTACAGTTGTCACCACAAGAGAGTTTCCACCTCCTAACCCACCATCACCAATCCGAGCCACCATGGTATCGGTCAACTCTACCTCACACAATGGTCTGATCCCATCTGTGGCGGCGACCACAACCCCTTTCCCACCAAGTGCGACAGGCCCTCCGTTCTCATACGAGATGCCTAGCTCAGGTACAAGTCCTGTACTTTCCTACTCCACTTCACAGACTTTAAGTCTAGGGGCAAGGAGCTCTAATGCTCCTCTACAAGGCCACATGGGGGGGACTTTTGCTCCTTTTAATGATTTCCCTTATGGGGGAGGTCATATACCTCCTTTGTCCCCTTCACTCGGTGGCACGCACCAACCATCCGCCGAACCACCTGCACGCCATAGTTTATTTGGAGTGAGGAGTCAAGGACCACCTTCGCATAATATGTCGGTAGGTTCGACATCATTTTCTTTGTTCGGTGTGTTTGGTAACAACGCCTTCTCATCAACTAATTTCCCAACTGGGGGAAACCCTAGTTTCGGACAACCTATTCCTATGCAGGGTATTATTCCTGCATAGAGGGCAAACCCAGGAACTTCTTCCACATCAGGCCTTGGAATTCTTGGTTGGGATCCATTCCTTCGTCAGGAATGTCGATTTGGGGAAATTCTTTCCATAGTCAATGGAACCCTGGACAAGGTACTATGCCTATCCCCATGGGATCGGCATGGGGAAACCCTTTCCAAATTCCTCTGAATGTAATGCACACCCATCCATCTACATCCAATTTTGGGAATCATTCGATGATGTCTCCTCACATGCAGAATCCATACACTAGCCATGGCCATGGATTTTACCAGAACCCAGGCCAGCAGCCAAACTTTTCCTAGCAACTTGGTGCCAGTCAAACTCCAGGCCCCTTTTTCCCAGGTTATCACCAACAACCCAAACTACATTTCCTGGCAACCATGCATTTTCCAGACTTGACAAGGTTGTTTAATGACCCTATCTGTCACGATCCACATTGACCTCCTATGCCGACAAAGTTGCCCTCGGACATACCAAAGTTCGAATCCAAGCCTAACGAAGATCCAGGAGATCATGTGACTACCTTCCACCTTTGGTTCTCATCTAACTCATTGAAAGATGATTCCGTACAGTTGCGATTTTTTCAATGTACTCTCATTGGGAGTGTCACGAAATGGTACATTAAGATCGACCACTCAAGATACTCTTCCTTCGACGAATTGGCAATGGCCTTCCTAAACCATTTCCAATTACCTGTGAGATACGACGCTGGCACAAAATTGCTAGCCAATTTCGCACAGAAAAAAGTGGACCATATCTCTGATCACATCCAAGAATGGAGACGCCAGAAGAGTTTAATTAAGGTACCAATCCCACCAGCATTCCTGCTCGAGTGGTTCCTTAAGTATTTGGTCCCACAGTTATCCAAAGATGTCGCAACTTCAGGAGTTTTTTCCGAAGAATATGCCATCATGAGAGCTCAACATCTTGATCTCATCTATTCTCAGTCCAGTTTATTATACGAGATCTTTCCAGATGTGAAACGCTCAATACTTGATAAAATGATACAGAGAGTTGGACCACATGCCGATGGTATTGTTGGTTCAGCACAAACAAATCCCACTGAGAAACTGACGAAGCAGTTGCAGCAATTGTCTATACAACACATAGCGGCCAGCCAAACTACTGTTTTCGCTGCTCCCCCTACTAAAACGTCATATGTACACATAGTGCAATTGACAAATCCAAAGGCCACCCAGCAACCTGAAGGAAAGAAAAAACAACGAAAGAAGGGTAAGGGGGATAAGAAACCCACTGATAATGCTGGCAGGGTCAACACTGAGAAACAAAAGGCGAGGTATCCATGCAACCTATGCGCGGAAGACCACCCAACCCACCTAACCCAACATGGACAAAACCTAACCCAAGCCTCTACAAGTGCAGAAGGGAGTAGTCAAGGACCCTCTCAATCTTCGAACAATCCCGCATCCGTGAATGTATATATGATGAAGGGTGATGCTTTCATATCCACTAGAGCGCACGACTACAGTAAACCAAGAACTTCTGAGAAGGGCAAAGAAGTCGAACTCCCATCTCTTCCTCTACAGATTGAGAAGATTTTGGGCGAAAAAATGACACACATCCCAAAGGACGCATTCAAAAGAGATTCTCACAACCCAAACACAAGGGCCGCCCATAACTATTCTATGGTGGAAGATTTGTTTCAAACCCCTTGTGCAATTTCTTCTTTGGAAGTCCTCCAAAGCTTCCCTTCCCAGAGGAAAGCTTTGTTAATCGATCTAGGATCTACCGAGACTTGTAATCCGGGTACCATCATGCTAGATACAACTGACTTAAAACCCCGTCTGCCTTACCACATAGCATTTCAGATAGTAGTGTCTCACCCCACGAAAACTTTTACTTGAAATATTTTTCGCATGGTGGTTGATCAGGGTGCCTCAACATGTGTTATGTCGTTGGCATGTTGGAAGGCCATTGGCTAGCTCGTTTTGTCTCCGTCGCCTACTCTTCTCACTTCTTTCGATGGTTGTTTGTTCCAACCACATGGTATCATTCCCTCTTTTCCCATGCAATTGGGAGGGAAGACCGTGTGCGTTGAGGTAGAGGTAGTCGACGCGTACCTCGACTACAATCTTTTGTTAGGAAGGAGTTGGACTTATGCCATGCAAGCAGTGGTTGCTACAGTTTTTCCGGTCTTGTTGTTTCCACACGAGGACCGGATTTTGACCATTGATCAATTGTCTTTCTCCAGATATGACCCTTCATTGGGGGTGTCCGTGGTCCCGATGATTGATAATCCTCAACCAGGCGTAGTCAACATAGGGGTTGGTTTGTTCCCATCTTTGATGGGTACCTTCGATTACCCGCCCCCTCAAGGCGATGTCAAGTTCATATCCGATCACCATAAGGTTGAGATTTTCCAAGTTTCGTCATTTTGCATGACTTACTTCACCGATCCTTGGATACTTCCTTCCCCATCGGCCACAATGGAGGGACAGGGCATCCAGGCATGTCCATGCCTTTTTCCGTAGCTGAAGTAGTGTACTCTTTAGTCCAGCAAGCTTCAACCAACCCAGATCCAACTCCTACACAAGAGTTTGATCCACTTCTAGAGCCTATTTGGGCTCAAGGTTCTCTCGCTAACACCGATTCATTGGACTTAGTCTTTCCCTCTGACGAAGTAGTAATTGAAGAAATGACTAGTCCAGATAAACCATGGTATGATATTCATCACATATCTTTCTTTCTCCCAGATTTAAGTAGAATCGAGGCGGGATAATTCACCTTGACTATGACTGGAGATAGATTTTGTCCTATTAATCCCTTAGCTATGCACAAGGTCTATGTTGAGGGTAATATGGAAACCATCGAGGAAATCATACCGATCAATATCTCCAGAACCCCTGGCGTCGTGGAGAATGTTTTTGTCAGAACTGATTGTTTCCCCAGAGAGATTAAAACCTACACAGATCTATTTAAAGAATTTCACGACGTTTTTTCCTTGTCTTACAAGGAGATGTCAGGCATCGATCCAAAAATAGTTGAACATGAAATCACAACTTATCCATATGCCAAGCCTATCCGGCAAAAGCTTCGTCTAGTTAACCCTAGGAAAGCAACAACCATTAAGGTTGAGGTTGAGAAACTGCTAAAAGCTGGTTTTATCTATCCTATCCATTTGACCCAATGGGTGTCAATCCCCATGCCATTCAATAAAAAAGAAGGCACGATTCGTGTATGTACAGACTTTCATGATTTGAACAAGGCATGTCCCAAAGATAATTTTCCCACACCATTCATCGACCAGATAATTGATGAATGGGTGGGTTGTGAGGCCTTATCTTTCAGGGACATCTTTTCAGGATATAACCAAATATAAATCAAACTCGAAGACCAACACAAAACAAAATTCATCTGTACCTGGGGTATATTTGCATATCGTAAGATGCCTTTTGGTCTCAAAAATGTTGGAGCGACCTTTCAACGGGCCATGTCTTTTGCTTTCCATGACCTCAAACATATAGTCGAGGCCTATTTATATGATTTAGCATCTTGATCTCACAAGAGAACGGATCATCCCACACACCTCTGATTATCTTTGAGCGTTGTCGCTACTTCCGAATTCGCTTGAATCCAAACAAGTGAAGCTTTTGCGTAACATCAGGATGTTTGTTAGGTTTAATAGTGTCCACAACAAGGATCATGGTCGATCCTCTCAAGGTTGAGGCAATAATTCAGTTTCCCCCCCCATGCACAATCCTTCAACTTCAGAGTCTATAGGGCAAGGAGAATTTTTTAAGATGCTTCATCGCCAACTATGCCAAGATCACCAAGGGATTTATGCGCTTACTGAAGAAAGATGTTCCTTTTTAATGGGACAATGTCGCTCAACACTCTTTCATGGCTTTGAAACATGCCCTCACAACTGCCCCTCTGCTCCGGCCACCTAACTATAACAAGGATTTCTTATTATATCTGGTTGTAGCAGATTCAACCATTGGCATGGTCTTAGTTCAGGAAGATGACTTTTTTTTAGAATATTTGATCTATTACCTAAGTCGAGGCCTCGTAGGACCGGAACTCAATTATTCTCATATCGGAAAACTTGCGTTGGCAACAGTCCATGCTGTTCAACGGTTCTGTCATTATGTTTTGTTTCGCAAGACCATCATCATTGTTTTCATCAATCCATTCCAGTATATGTTGACACGATGGGTAATAGGTGGTAAGATCAGTAGATGGATAGTCATCCTCCAGAAGTTTGACATAGATTTCATTTCAGCGAAATCCAAAACGTCACTGGTCTTCGCAGAACTTATTTCGAAACTTCCGGTTGAGTCAGGTGATGTTGTGCCCGAAGAATCGCCTATCAGAGGAGATATGTTTTTTATCACATCTTCAGATCCCTATTACGGAGATATACTTATCTATTTCCAGACTTTGAAGTTCCCCGCCTCTGCTTCTCGTGATGAGCATCGTCGTATATGCCATCAGGCTAAGAATTATCTCATACTCGATGATACATTGTATCGGAGAGGTGTAGACTTCATTCTGCATCGATGTATCACTCACGAAGAAGCATTTATCATGCTTAATGATTTCCATACCGGAGCTTGTGGTGGTCATTTTTCTGGGTTGGCAATAGACCAAAAGATTCTACAAGCAGGTTACTTCTAGCCGACACTAAACAAAGATTGTATCAAAATAGTCAAGAAGTGCCACCCATGCCAGATCTTCTCTCGGAAGATGAGGGCACATCCCACTCCTATGTTTCATGTCATCACAATTGATCCCTTCACCAAGTGGGGAATTGATTACACTACATGCAACCCTCCTTCAGCAAGGGGGCACCATTACATCATTGTAGTCGTAGACTACTTCATGAAGTGGGTCAAAGCTATGCCAACATTTAAAGATGATGGAGAGACTGCAGCTCTCTTTTTATTCAACCAGATAATAGCAAGTTTCGGCGTCCCAAGGGAGATTATCACTGACCATGGAAGTCACTTTCAGAACTAGATGATGATCAATTTAACATCAAAGCTTGGGTTACGGCAAGAACATTCATCACCCTACTACCCCCAAGCAAATGGTCAAGTGGAAGTTGTAAATAAATCTCTTAAGACCATCCTACATCGAACGATCAACTCAACCAAGTCAAATTGGCATTTGATGTTATACTCAGCATTATGGGCTTACCGAACATCTATTAAGATTGCAACCAGTTTATCACCTTTTCAACTCATTTACGGGCTGGAAACAGTCTTTCCTATCGAATGTCAGATCCTGTCCCTAAAGTTGGCAGTACAATTATTGCCCAACACTTATCCACTTGAAGAGTGGTTATTATACCTGGAGCAGCTCAATGAGCAGTGTCATGATGCGGCCCTGGCCAACGAGGATCACAAACATAAAGTCAAGTGTCAGTATGATAGGTCCGTTCATCCTCGTATTTTCACTGAAGGCAACCTTGTCCTAGTCTACGACCAAGATAAGCACCCCCTGGGGCCAGGAAAATTCAAACCCATGTGGTTCAGACCTTTCATCATAAAGGAGGTTCTAAAAAAAGGTTCTTATCGTCTGGTTGCTTTTGAAGGGAATGCTTTGGCAGAGCCTAGAAATGGAATCTACCTCAAGAAGTATTACTCATAGGCAGGTCACCATGGGTAACTTTTTGTAACATATGTATAGTCTTTGTACTATTACTTTCTAGTTTGTTTTTAGTGGTATGGATGTGTCATTTTGATGTATCTTTCGTCACTATGGCAGATGTCAAGTGAACCCAAGGTGTTCATCGGGTATGCAGACAGTGCTAGCCGACACACTTGGAGGCTTGCCTCCACAGCTTGGGTAATTTTTACACCTCAAGGCTAGTTATTATCTTCCGGAGGTATATGCTTAGGTGACACCACGAACAATGTCACCGAGTACAGTGCAGTTATTGAGCTGCTTTGCGACGCTCTGTCATTTGGTATCTCTCATCTCCAGGTCTATCTCGATGCTCAGCTGGTTGTGTCTCAGTTAAATAGAGTCTATCGTGTTCATGATATGACTTTACACCGATGATTCCTTAGGGTACGTCTCTTAGAACGAATCTTTGATTATATTACATATTTTCATGTTCCTAGGAGATTAAATCAAATTACAGATACTCTAGCTAATCAAATTTTACATTGGCATCTTTCACACATATAAAAAGACATACACATAAACATGTAAATACATTTTTTGTAAAAATGATCCATAAGCCACAAAAAGACATAAAAATCCATATATAACATCATAGTCACCAGAGTACATAGGTGGACGCAAGTGCCTCAAAAATATGACCAATAATGAGTCACGGGGCTTATGCCCTCAAAAAATATATACAAGTAGTGCTCTCGGCACATGAAAAGTCTAACTAAGGTCAGGGCATGTGGGCCCTGTTGTACTAATCTACAATGTTTTCCAAACGTCGAAACAATTGGACCCATGTCCGTGGTACCCCCACTACATGAGTCTGCATAGATGGTGGAAGGTCCTCAATCTCTTCCATAGGGACCATGCAAGTGAGCGTAGTAAAGTTCCGCTCCACTCGCCTCAACACCCTCTCAGCCTCCCCGACTGGAAGATCTCCTCCTGCTACTGGTCCCCTTGCGGCAGCAGGTGCTGCCCCTAGCTGAGGATGACGCTTGTTCCTCGCATAGTCAACAGCTCGCACTAGTCCCACATCTGCACACAACAAACACATATCTGTCAAATACTTTGGTATAAAAAAAAAATGATATATAATAAAAACAACATAAAAATTGCATATGTTTAACAAAACAAAAAAAAATCAATGATGGAAACTTACCCATCTCTCCTTGTTCCTCACCAAAAGGTATTGGTATCTCAGGATCTCTTGAAAAATCAATCCCTGCATAAGGATAATCCTCGATGACCAGGATCTGTCGTGATAACCACGTGAAGAAATCATCATCGAAGGACTCATTGGTCCTTCCACCACCCTGTCACGGCAGTAACACTACCCACCTACACATAGTAGGAAGAGAGGCTTGATGTCCTCATACCACTACTTGAGGAATAAATCTCGGAAGTCTCTCAAAGAAGAAAGAGCATAGAACGGTCCTGAAACCGAAGTTCCTCTGCATCCGCAATCATCAATCTATCAACTGCCTCTTCATACACTCTAACAATGTTGTGCTCCAATCAAATATTTGTGCATTTAAGCACTGGACTGCACAGTTCATCTGTGCCCGGGACGCCTGATGTAGAGCTGCAGAACTAGTGATTTTCCCAATAAGCAACACTATCGCCTATAGCGATAAGTCAGTAATCTTGCTTATGGGCACTTGTGAGCTTGAGCAGTCTATACTAGCCTAACAATAAATACCTATCAATTCCACTATGTTATGCGGCCCCGAAGGAAAATTCTGGAAGTTGACTGGTTCCCCTCTCCTGGAGAGACCAGTCAAAAAATATATGTCCTCGGTCATGGGCACCAGTGACTGCCCCTCTAACATGAATGCCTCTGTATCCATATGCTAATAGTCAACCAATGCATTCAGTAACCTAGGTTGTGCCTGCATAAAAGAAAATAAGAAGAACTTGAGCAACCCACATTGCATCAAGGCATCCACAACATTGGGGTCTTCCTCGACCAACTCACTAACCTGCTCATGCTCTCTTTCTCTCCAGTGAACATACATCTTGCAAAACACCAAGGTTCAGGAGAGTTAACTCTTGTTTTTTAAACTTTTTTCATTCAATAAGGGGGTCCACGTAGGCTGTAATGCTAACAGTAGCATGTACATGTGTGCAGCGTTTACTCTGCCCCAATGTACACGCAGCCTATCCTGAGACAGGCCGTGTGGACCTAGGGCCGACCTTTTGAAGGTCGACACCCACCCAAAAAATGGAACCTAAAGAAAAAGTAAATATTTAAATTGCAAGACAAGAGAGTTTGTACTTACTTGGTCCAGACAGATGGTCGTTTCATCCACTGTAGCTCCCGAAATCACCACTTTTATCAAAGGGTTTTTTTTGGCTCCAGAGTCGATTTCCAAATCAACAATGGTGATAATGATCTGTCAGCTTCTATTTATAGACTTTTTGGCCTCTTTTTTTCACTTTTTTGGCCCCCCTTATCATTTTCGTTAAAACAAAAACCATTTAGAGTGATCCAGGAGTTGCATTGGAGGGGTAAGATCGGGTATCGGGACAATTTTTTGGAGTTTTGGGTAACTTTTGACGATCCATGGAAAAATCTCAAATGATCAACTTGAGCATATAAGTTAGGTTTATACCCTGACTTTTGTATCTCATTGTCTTTATCCTTTTCCCATAGGATCGATCCCATCAGGTTGTGACATGGAACCATCATTACTGCTTTAGAAGTGTCGTAAGTTGGTGGTAGAGCTTACCGGAACATGGATGCCCTAGGTAGATCCTGGTTGCATTATGGTGTCCATGTTGTCTCTAATAACTGTAGGCTCGAAAGTCCTTGTTTTTTTTCCTGATTACGAGTTTGAGCCTCATTTGCATGATTCCTTTTCACTCTTGACCTCACCCTTAGGACTCCGAAAAAGATATAACAGGTCTTCTTTTAAGCCTTTTCAGACCCTATAAACATGAAAAGATTGTCGAGCGATCTTGTGGCCTTTCACGCTCGTTAAACTGAAATTTGAAGACACATCTGTCAGGTGGTAGTTTACCCCTTTTTCGGTCCGAACGGTCAACTATACGAACAAAGGTATACTCTATGGAACTTCAGTTCTCTAGAATATTACTCTCTGGTATCATTTTAACCCTTTTTCGGGCCTGGGGGACCAAATTTACGAAAAAGGAACCCCCACGGAGTCCATAGTTAAGATCTTTTCAGACTCCCTAAAATTGAAAAGATAGTCGAGTGACCTTATTCTCTCAAACTCATTAAACTAGTCCAGAAGAACATTCCTGACGGAGTCCATAGTTAATCTTTTTTCAGACTCCTTAAAAATGAAAAAATGGTCAAGTGATCTTGTCTTTATCACACTCGTTAAAATGGTTTTGAATAGACATCTTGTCGGTGCTAGTTTACCCCTTTTTTGAGCCGACGAGACTACCTTCGAAAAAGGTACCCCAATGGAGTCTCCTTTTACATTTTTTCAGACTCTCTAAATATGAAAAACTGCCAAGCTTACCTTCTCTGGGCTTGTTAAACTTACATCAAAGGATGTTACCATTGTGTGTTTTATTAATCACATTTGCATACCCCCATCTTTGGCCTAATGCCGGCTCCATGTTGCTCTCAATTGAACCATCTAAAGCATGCCTTATATGCAAGCCCTGTAGCACTTTTCCTCTGGAACACCTTTGGCCCCTGGAGGATTTTTCCCGAGTGTCCTTTTCTTGCATATGTCCCTTTTCCCTGAGCATCCTTGTGTTCCATGTGCTTGGAACTAGTATGTTTTCGACACTCGATCCTCCTTTGTAACATAACATTCTTTTATTCTTTTTTCCAAAATCATTGAAAAAGACAAAAAAAAAAAAAAAAAACAAATATACCCCAAAAAGAGGAAGGGAAAAGTATTTTCTTTATTGGTATGCCCGCCTCAGTGAGACAATTTTTATTTTGCAGACGACACCTCCCGATTCCTGGTCCCTGGGCTCACTTGTTCGGCACATCAGTGAAGATTGTTAATGTATTTTGGCCATCAGATGCTCTTCTGACCTCACACATTAGGGGGCATATTTTATAACCCTAATTTGCACCAGACATGCTTACCTGGCATCAGGCCATCTCAGATTCCTTCTTTTCCAAAATACTGCTAAACAACTCTTCTTAAAAACCTCTTTTATAAAGGCCCATGTGCCCTACTCCATTACTGCACATGTGTACATGCTAGTTGACCTAAAACAACCCGTGTGTACCTACAAAAGCACGAAAAAAGGAAAGTTGCCGATGAAACACACATCTTTGGGTGAGTTAACTAAACCTTCCAGCCATGCATGGCTGAGGGTTCATACAAATACCTAGCTTCTTCTAGCCTATAAAAGAAGGGTTAGGGGTCCCATTTGGAAGAGGAGAAACATAGTAAAGAAACTATACCCAGTTGCACATTCCCTTTGTCCCAACCCTTTAGCTATCCTTATGCAAGAAGAGATATAGAGCAAAGAAGTTGGAGGACAGTTGAAGAGGATCCTAGGACCAGGTTCACGGAGCAGTGGCCATCGTCGACATTGTAATATGATTTATTAAAGTTGGTAATAAAGAAGTATTTTTCCAGTCCCGCCATATGAAGTGTTCATAGTTTATTGCACACATGTTTGAATCTCTAACCCATTAATATTTAGATCAAATGCATGTAGAGTTTGTTGTGTATATTTTGTGAATATAGGTCAGCCATAGAGGAGAGATGCAGTCAAGGAGAAATCAAGTGTGAAGAAGGATTGATATCAAATGTCTGAAATAAGGTACGCTCACTTAACTACATAATTTCTTAATAATAATGGGGATTAGGTCTGGGACGACGGTAGAAAATAGGATTCTTTAGGTCTTTTTTGCATGCATAATTTAACCCTAGATGCTAGTCCGTAGAGGGATTTCCCACTCACAACACTCACACCATGGTAGAGTGGCTTGCTGCAAAGGGCTAGGCGCTCTCGGGGCCATGTATTCATGAAATAGGGGACAATGCTCTTTATCATGGCCCTCTGCTTTACATCTGATACACCAAATATCTTCTCTTTTTTCCTTTCCTTTTTCCTTCTTCATATCTTTGACTTGTAAGGATAAACTAGTTAATTGATTTAAGATCTGACTCATACCTAGACTGGATTCTCCTACAGGGGTTGCTTCTAGTTTCATAGAAATCTCTAGAGCTTCAGCCTGTGAAGCGACTTTTTGTTGCATCAGAGGAACTATGATATGTGGCAGGAAGGCAACGATGAACCATTCTTTATTCTGTTCATCTAGGATCTGAAAACTTAAACGACCTGTCAGAGTCTTAAACCTCTGATCAAACTCCCAAACAGGTTCAGTGAACTTCTGCTTTATTTCCTTCAACTCTGTAATGCACTACGACTCTGAATTAGGTTTCTTGAATTCTACACTCAATGCACTCTTAATGTCATTCAACAGTTTAGGCTATCCAGGTCCTGAATCAAACTTCATATACCATTTTAGAGCGTGATCCCTCAAGGTAGTACTAAACTGAGTTCTCTTAACAGCTTCATCGATGACTTGCTTAATTCTCTAGACAGATTCGCATAAGAACCAGTGTTGGTGAGGATCTTCAGATCCATCTC
Organism: Picea engelmannii; assembly: GCA_009831015.1. Taxonomy (NCBI): domain Eukaryota; kingdom Viridiplantae; phylum Streptophyta; class Pinopsida; order Pinales; family Pinaceae; genus Picea; species Picea engelmannii. The sequence continues at coordinate 322,176 of ML779850.1, read as the reverse complement.
CTCTAAATATAGGTAACCTCATTTCATCTTCCATTTCCTGGATTTCTCGACTGAGTATGTGCTAAACTGCTTGTAACAGTACTCTAATTTCTCTGGCTACTCTGGTTACTCTGGTTACTTAATGCTACTAAAATGACAGGAAGAGTAATAGTACTTACTTTGATAGTAGGTGCAATTCCTTAAGTTTCTGACTCTCCTCGGCGAGGTTCTTCAATCTCTACTTCCTCTGCCCTTGTGGACTTTGAATACTCTTCATCTGTTATTTATGTTTCTTCCCCACTGTAGAATCCCTCGTCTCTGTAATTCTACTTAAATGGGTTCGCAAGAGGAACTTCTCTAAATGATCTCCCACTGCGCATGTGTCCATCCTCTGTGCCACTGTCACTGTCTGAATTCTTGAACATTAGCTTCACTATATCTTCAGGATATCATTCTCATGCAAAAAAATCTTAATCCTCAGTTTTAAAAAGTGTAGGAACTTTCCTCTGGGTCCCTTAAAGAAATACCTCTCTGCTTGACTATATTATTCTACTCTATCGATAGAGAACTCAGTGATTCACCCTGCAATAGTGCTATCAAACTAGAGATCCACTTCTCTAGACCCAACTTTATCAACTCTCTTGACTTTCTTAATCATCGTTTCTTTACAAACCACAAGTGGTCTAGATCTGATCTCAAACTAGGTGTATGTTAATCTAGCTAACCACTCGTATAACTCCTTATGAACTCCACCAAAGAAAATATTGTGTATGTCGGTAAAGATGTACCTTCCCAACCAATATTATGTACTAATGCTAGGATTCTTGTTCTAAGATTCAACAAAGTCCTTTTCTTGTTCTTCTATCCACTTCTGAATCTTTGTCTTTGATGGAAACCACCTTGACATTCCCTCAAGAAGATCCTAGTCTCGAGAACATAACCATTTGTTGGTACAGGGGTAGACCCAGGTTTCAACTCTAACAGTCCACCAAAAATCCCTAACTACTGGCCCTTTCGACAACACCTACAAAGCAGATGCAGTCTCACCTAAAGTAGCAATAGGGGGTTGTAGGACACAAGTGTCTACAACCAGAGGAAATGCAAAGGGATTCCAAAACACAACGCAAAAGAAATCTAGATATTGTTTATCACCCTTATGCTTGCTTCGCGAAGTTATATCTTTGATCTAACACAATAATGCAGTAACATTATAACAGATAAAAAATAACATAGCATCAACCACAAATACAATAAGATATACATGGTTCACCCTCTCTCTAGGGCTATGTCCACATAACTTTGTTTCTTGATTTATTAGATGAAAACATACAGTTCTATCTGCGCACTTAGTTGGGGCTACATCCACAGAACTGTGTTTCTTGATTTATTATATGAAAACATATAGTTCTATCTGCACACTTAGCTACAGATCTTATCGTTTTCTCTCTTTCTCTTCCCTCCCTACGCACCCAACTACAGGGTTGATCTTCGCACCCAACTAAAGTTCCAGAGTACAGACTCAATACAGTTCTCAACAACAACAATAATCAACCATGAACATCAACCATAATAATATGAAATAACCCCATCCCAGGTCCTCTAGACCTTTATTTATACATTACATGACTCTCGGACAACCGTAGACCGAAGTCTAGGTGTCAAAACCCTAGATCCAAATCCCTACGTGCCAAAACCCTAGGTCCACTTGCTCTGCGTTTTTAGGGCTTCACCAACCTGTCCTTCCTCCTTTTCTATGAGGTGCTCCAAGGTATTTGTTTGTGTCTTTTTCCTCTTGCTAAGTTGTCCACAATCCCTCTTCTATGATGCTTTATCTCCCTCGATCTTCTCTTTCAATGACGTGCTTTTCCTTACTTCCCTCCATATTTTCTGCTTCTTTAACCACTTTGACCCTTACTCAGTTATTATGCCTTCTGCACAGTTCACACTTCTCTTTTCTTCCTTAATCTTCGCTTTCTTACCTAGGGCCAACAGAGATCACCCAACAACTCAATTTCATCCCCTATTAGGAAGAATTAGAAGAGGCATGGGGTGGATGAACTGCGAGGAGAAATGAACAAAATCAAACCTCCTACATTTTATGGTAAGCACAAGAAGGATGAAGATGCCGAGACATGGTTGTTGGGAATGAGAAAATATTTTCAATTGCATAATTCTTCTTCTCATGCAGAAGGAATAATTGTTATCTATCAGATCAAGGGAAATACATCCATGTGGTGGGATCAATTTGTGCAGGTGTAACACATCAAAGAGAAAAATGTTACTTGGAAGGAATTCAAGAAGTATTTTGAAAGGAAATACTTGAATAAGAGATATTATGACAAGAAAATGGAGTTGTTTGAGCTCAAGATTGGGAATATGTCCATTGATGAGTATGAACGAAGGTTTTTGGAACTGTTGAAGTATGTCTCCTTGATCAAGGACGAGACAGTTAAGATTCAGAGGTATTTGAGTGGGTTGCCATATTTCATCAATGATAAGATTCAATATGATGATCCCAAAACATTGGAAGAGACCATAAGGCAAGCTAAATGGCTATATGATCAACAAAAAAGAAAGCCAACTTTCCAAAAATCTTGGGAAGACAAGAAGAAGTTCAAGATGGAACAAAAGAAGAAGGGGAATAAGACTTTATTCTTGAGAAATAGTCATCAAGGAAAGCCATCTTCTCGAGAGCCTAGAGTGATTGAGACAGGTGGGCAAAGGCCAAGGCAGCCACCAATTCAATGTTGGGGTTGTAAAGGATGTAATATGTATAGATATTGTCCTCACAAAAGTGACAAAGTGAGAGTTGTTCACAATGTACAACAAGATGAAACAATGGAGGATATGGGAAGAAATGTACCAAGGATCTATGCAGCCATGGAAAACAAGAAAGGATAATTTCAATCACACATGATTGAAGTGGAAGGTATGATCAACAACCAAACCATTGCAATTTTAATTGATCTTGAAGTTTTTCATAGTTATATAGTGTTGGCAAATTCAGTGGATAGAATGCAGTGAATGCTTGTCATTGATGACAACAGTGAAGATGGCAGAATAAGAGATTTGAAGAGGATAGCAGAATAAGAAATTTGAATGTAAAGCTCAGGAGGAACAGCATGGAAGAAGATGCCCACAAAAGCTCGAGGTACAGAAGTTTGNTGAGAAGAAGGAGGATGGTGACTGGCGGATCCCATCCAAATTTCCCGAAAGGCCAATAGCCGTCAGATCTGCAGAAGTTGCGAGGGAGATAAGCCATCAGAGATTCGGGGATCGGGATTTCAATAGGCAAAGTTCACTCGACAACGAAAACCCCAAAATCGCGATATGCGATTTCGCGAACTGATCGCAACCGTTAAAAGCAAGCTTGAGATATGGACCGTTGATTTTGCTGATCGGAGAATCGAGAATCAGAGTTCCATGAGTCTCGTGAACAGTGACAATGAAAACCCCGAAATCA
>ML779850.1:305692-317351 GCA_009831015.1 Picea engelmannii | reverse complement strand
TTGGTGCTTCCATCCAGTTGGTGCTGGAACATTCAGGAAGTTGGTGCTTCCATCCAGTTGGTGCTGGAATACTCAGGGAGTTGGTGCTTCCTTCTAGTGGGTGCTAGAGAAACCAGAGAGTTGGAGCTCTCAAACAAGTTGGAGCTTGTAAAATAGAGGTAGCAGCCTCACATTGAGTTGGTGCTCAATTGTAAATGATGTACAGAACTGCAAAAGACTGCCTATCATTTCGAAGAAGAAGAGGTTTTCTCCCTTTATGGGTTTCCTCGTGAAAATCTATCTCTGTGTGTATTTTATGTGTGACTGATGATCTTTACTCTTACTGTCCATATGATGTATGTTGCTTGATGACACATGAAGAAATATTAATAATTGTTAAGAAGGTATAAAATTGTTTAAGCTTATAAACAATTGATTCACCCCCCCCCCCTCTCAGTTGTATTAGTATTTCCAACATATAGATCCTAAGGTGGTGAAAAGATTTCATTTTCCAAGAAGAAAGCATGGGAAATCTTGGTCTGTGTAGTTGGCTACTAGATCCAAGAGAAAATTTAATGAGTTGGTTAAGTCATGTCCAGTGGGCATGAATGGGATGAGCACCAAGGAAGATTTGAACATCTTTCCTTTAGTTTCCTATGACTATCTAATTGGGATGGATTGGTTAGACCAACACCATGTTGTCTTGGAATATCATAGCAAGGCATTTACTTTCCTAGATGAGGAAGGGAACCTAAGGACATTCCAAGTAATTCCCAGGGTAGTAACTGTTACAAAAATCTCAACAATGCAGCTGAAGAAATGTTATAGAAAGGGATGTCAAATATTTTCAACTCATATGGAAGAAACACCTAAGGATAAGGTGTCAAATATTGAAGATTATTCAGTACTAAAGGAGTTTGAGGATTTGTTTAAATAAATGCTAGGATCAACCCCTAAAAGATATATTAATTTCTCTATACATCTGATTCCTAGAGCATCTCTAGTATCCAAGACTCTTTACATGATGAGTAAACCAAAAATGAAGGAGTTGCAAATGTAGCTTGAATAGATTGTGAAGAAGGGATACATACGCCCAAGTGTGTCACCTTGAGGTGCCCCAATTTTATTTGTGAAGAAGAAGGATGGGAAATTTTGACTTTGTATTGACTTCAGACAGTTGAACAAAGCAACTGTGAAGAATAAGTATCATTTTCCATGGATTGATGACCTCTTTGATCAGTTGAAGAATGAAAAAATATTCTCAAAGATTGATCTCGGATCAGGTTATCATCATGTAAGAATCAAAGATGAAGACATTAGCAAGACTGATTTCAGAACAAGGTATGGGCATTATGAGTTCATAGTGGTTCCATTTGGGTTATCAAATGCACCAGTTGTCTTCATGTGTTTAATGAATAGTGTTTTCAGAGAGTACTTAGATAAGTTTGTCATTATCGTTTTGGATGAAATCCTTATATATTCCAAGTCAAAAGAGGTCAAACATAAAAAACACTTGAAGATGGTATTACAAGTTTTAAGAGAGCATCGGTTGTATGCCAAATTGATAAAGTACTCATTTTATCAGAACCAAAATCATTATTTTTGGCATATCATATCTAAAGAAGGGATCATAGTGGATCTTGAGAAGATTGAGGCCATTAGAGGATGGTAAGCACCTAGGAATGTGACAAAATTCAAATCCTTCATGGGTCTCACTGGCTACTAAAAAACATTTATTGCAGGATTCTCAAAGATTACACAACTGATCACTTCCTTACAAAAGAAGGGAATGAAATTTTAGTGGTCATTGGAGTGTGAAAAGATCTTCCATCACTTGAAGAAATTATTAACCAGTTCTCCAATTCTAAGGATTATTGATCCAAAAGAAGATTTCATGGTATGCACAAATGCATGCAAAGAAGGACTTGGTGGAGTCCTCAGTTAGAATGGGTTTGTTGTATGCTATGAATCAAGGAAGTTGAAGGAGCATGAAAGGAATTATGCAACTCATGATTTGGAGTTGGAATTCATAGTGCATGCCTTGAAGAAGTGGAGACACTACCTCATGGGAAAAATGTTTGAGCTGAGGACATACCATAATGGTCTAAAATATGTATCTGATCATCCAACATAAGGAGTTCGATGAACACCATAAATGGAAATTCATCACATGATTGTTCGGGTCTTCACCAGTTTTACCATCAAATTTTGGAATATCGGAAGGTAATTTAGAAGGGATCACTGGCCAAAATGGATAATGCAATATAGGATCATTGGTCAACCGAGACAAGTCTGGGAGATCCAGAGTCACGAGAAATGGTAGTTTTCGGTTAACTTGAGAATGATATTGGTGTGTCATAGGGACACCAGTAGAATTGTAAACTAGGCTAGGTGGATAATTGTATCTAGTAGGTCCTCTTACATACAGTTGTTGCTGACCAAAAAAAACAGGATTCGATGATGGTTGAGAAACATGTGAAAATGGAGGACAACCTGATGGTTTCTGAGGATTATGAGTCGGTTGATGGGTTTTCGCATAAGGGGGATAAAAATTTTGTCCATAAGGAGGATAAGGTTGTTTTTTTCCTTGAGGATGTTTCCCCCTAGGGAATAGCAGATTTCCCAAAAAAGGAATGTGCCAAGGATTTGGTGTCACATTCTGTCCATACAACGAGTTATGGACTCTAGTTTGAGATTGCCCCCCAAGCTGAGATTGTGTCCCCATTTGATTTTGACTCCCAAATGGAGGTTTCCCCCCAGCGTGAGGTTGAGTACCTAGAGGGATATGGAAACTAGAAGTGAATGAATGACCGGAGGCTCCAACCAGATTAGAATCACCAAGACCAACTCCTCCAAATAAAGGTGTAGGTATATAACCTCCGGGTGTAACCTGGGTAGTTTTGGTAATGGAAGCATTCAAAGCTTTGTACCCAAGGGGAATTGATGGATTTGGTCTAAGTGGTGTTCCAATTGGAGCCTGGGATGGTGTCACATTTTCAGTGGGGATTGTAGCAACATGTGGGACCATAGTGGAATGCGCCATCTAGATAGTACGGTCTGAGTGAGAACCAAACAACAATTGGTCTACAACAGTGATGACATCATTGTTCGTACTAGTAAAGTGGTTTAAAGGTATCGTATAACTAACAGACGTCTCAGGAACTTGTGATGCCATAGGTCAATCGGGACTCGCTCCTAGGTTACCGTACAGATCACGTACTGTCAAAGGGACAAAACCAAAACTAGAGGTTCCAACAGTATGAGCCAGGGTCCTAAATGGTTCACTTTGGAAAAAAGGATCCTATACTCCAGATCCTGCGTTAGGTCCGGTGGGTACTTCATCCTCAATAACAAAAACCTCTCCAAACGAGTTCACCAGCAACAGATGAAGATATCACCTAATACTCAAAGTTGGGTTGATTTGAAAATCTTCCAAAGAATCGAAAACAATTCAGAACTATTCCAAAGAGTGTGTGCTTCCAACCTCAGAACCTAATTCGTTATGAGCCTCAGGAGGGCCTTCTAAAGAGTTGGGAAGAAAAGGTAGATAACCTTCTGAATCTTCTGGGGGTAACCCTTTCATCCTACGTGAACGACGAAGGTCGATGTTGCTTGATCTAAGTAACGAACAAAATAAGAAATCTTTGGCCAACTAATGAAAAGAAACAACATACGCTAAGAAATCTAGGAATCAAACCAAGAAAACAAAACCTTCTCTCGATGACCATACTAGCTGGTGATGAAATCCAACGTCGCGTGATTAAGTCAAGAAGGGGATAGGATATGAGCGGGTGGAACAATTACGATGGCGACATGCTTAACAGGCTTACACCTTGGTGCAAGCTTCCATGCAGTAATTGTGGATTTACCCTCCAAGTAGCTCGAGTGATTTTGACCACCGTCTATTCCATGTACAGCGAAGACTTCCCTTCACTATCACCTCGTGTAAAGACCCTAAATATTATGGCTACTAAGGACAACTCGTAGTTGGCCCCTAGGAGGGTACAATCGACAGTCCAGTCTAAACATATGGGCAAGATAACAAGTTCAAAATCCTTCGAGAGAACTAAGGACAAGCAGTCTGGTAGAACTCCAAAGGACCCCGAACGGATTCAGAATTCACGAAGCACTGAGACCAAATGAAGACAGTTGAGACTCAAGAAGAACCCCCAATATATGATCTGACTACTATGAACGGTTGAACCACAGAGGGATGATCTTCATAACTCTCCCGAACGCGACCTCGTGCGTAACCCTTGTGTGAGAGGGGGATCCTAGAAAGCTTATACGAAAATTGGATTTTCTCTCCCTATCACAAGATGCTAATATTTGTTTTGAATGCTTTGGAGAGTTGTACTCACAGCCTAATCCAAAGTGCTAATCCTAGTCTAATGTTGGTGGAAGATTCTAAAAACAAAAAGTTCTAGATCAATTTTAATTAGCGTTGATTTTGCAGTTGTTCTTTACGCAAGGGTGTATGAGAGTGAAATTGATGATATTATGACTCAATTCCCAAAAAATGCATAAGAAATGATAAGTAGTCTTTTCTTTCAATGAATGTCTATTTAAGGGAAGGAGAAGGAAATTTCCTTTCACTGTCAAACACTAAGATGTAATAACCTCATGCAACTGTTTCTCAATCAATAATCCAATATGATGCTAAAATATTCAGAAATTTGTTCTAATATCCAAAAACCAATCATGAAAATATATCTTTTTGTTTTAAATGTGACTAATAATCAGTTTGATGTAAATCTTCCTATGTCATTCAGACTTCAAGATCTATGAGATTTAAGTAATCGGAAGCCAACTTCACATAAACAAAAACACACTCTCATTGTGATCAAACAAGAAACACAAAGAAAACCAAATTTGCAAAAAAGAAGAACAAAAACTCAAAACAGAAGAAAATGCCCGAAAATATGACCTCAAAGATCAAATGGAATGGTGCACAGATCTCTGAACTTCCTTACAACAACCTTCATTCAATCATATAAGTGAACAAGAAGTGGATTGACTCCAAATCCCAGGGAAAAAAGAGTGACTCAAAGTAAGGAAGAAAGATGTCAAAAATCCAAATAAACATCATCAATTCTTAGAAACCAAAATGTTGGAGGCCAAAAACAAGGACACACTGAGATGGTAATAATCCTGAGAAGATGAAAAACTAAAAAATAGACTCAGAGATCAACTCCCAAAAATATTTTTAGCAGAAAAAGGCTAGCTCTCTACTGTCAAGGGTACCATAGCGTTGCATCGCTCTATGGGAGCCTGTAAGGGAGTGTCAGTGCTCTGTGGGTAGAGGCAGGGGAGTGTTGGGCTCTCAAAAGACCAAAATATTGCCCAAAACTAAATAAAAACTCAAGAAATCCAGAAATTGAGTGTGTATGTAATGAATCCAAGGGCCAACAACACATCTAAGAATCATAGACACAACATGAATAAGATATAAAGGTGAGCAAAGGCCAAAAACAATACCAAGGAAGGAAACCAAAACTGAAAGATTCGCTCCCCAGTGGAGTCGCTAATTTCTGTTACAGGAAAATCCCCCTGCAGACAAGTGGATTCCCTCTTGAACCCTAAATGTCTAAGATCAAGAAATAAATGTGCTAACTTTGGTCACTGAGATTCCTTTAAACCTAGCTAATCTAATCTATAGAGAAGAGGAAGAAGATGTACCTTTTTTCGATGTTTGTCCTCGCCCAGTTCCAAGTTGAGCTCCGATCCACAAGCTCTTCAATACGTCCTGCAATCCAATCAAAGACAAAACATTCTTCTTATTCTACTACAATTATTCTGAAACTAGATCTATCCATTAAAGACAAGTTCATGTAAGCATACACAATCTTGAAGGAAACAAGCCAAGAACATGTATTAATGAGAACTTGATAGCAATACTTACAGACCTTTGATGAAGATGAAACAACCTCACCAAGCTCTTCTTGTCCAACCCCTTTCTCAAATGATCCAAAAACAAAATGACTATGCTTCACTGATTATCTCCCTTATGAGATCATAAGTTTGATGTCTTCAATGTCCTCCCTTTTCACCATGAAGAGGCCTCCTTATATAGACTTGGAGAGGCCTAAGCACCTTAGAGATTCTTGGGATAGGTTGAGGATATTTATCCATTAGTTGTGTATCCTCCCTAAGATCCAACCTTGACCTCATATTCGAATCCAACTAACTCCAGAGATGAGGGGGATCTTTCCTTGATTTGTCTCAATGGCCCAAGATTTCCTCAAACAGCCCAGTGCTCCCTCAGAATGGAGCACATAGTGTTGGAACGCTCCCCCAAAGGAGGGCAGGGAGCGTTGGCACTCCCTGACAGTGGTTAGGGGAGTGTTGGCCTTCAAAAATGACTTTTGAGTGGTTTTTTCCATGGTAAAAGCTTTGTACTCTTTGTCATGTGATTTCTCCTTCTTAAACATGTCTTTGAGGGTTTCTTTGAAGTGTCCTTGTGATGTCATTCGAGACACGACATAGGCAAGATGATTGTATGATGTATGTGACAGCTGCGACACTTATGGATAAAATGCAACACTTGTAACGCTTGTAATGACGACATTAGGTCATCATTGAAATGAGTAATTTTGATGTTCATGTTATCCAGGTGGTCAAGAAACCAATCAATTTTTGAGCCATAAAATTTTTGCATGGGAGAATTAAATCCCAGGTTCATTGAGTTGTTTAATCCCTCGTCACTTATTATTATTTCTCCATCATAGTCTGGCCTCATGCCCTAAGAGGAATGCAAGACTGTTTCTTATTTATCATCATCGCTAATTGCAAGAACCCCTGTCGGGTCTTCAAAATTATTTCGATCATTATCGATGAATATTTTCATATCTCTACTGGAATTAAATATCATATAGGGTATTAATCGATAGAGGATGGTGACCAATTTCCAGTTCTAAAGAATCAACACAACTAGAATGAAGCAAATTAGATTAAAAAAGAATAGACATGAAAATATCATGTCGATTTTCCACGTGATCTGCCCATTGATCCATGTGATTTAATACCTCATCGTTCCATGTAATCTTCCCATCGATCCATTTGATTTAATCTACAGTAATTGTTATATGCATTCAAAAATACAGGACGCATCAACCAGCTACATCACAGCACAAAGATATGAATCCTTAATGCCAACATAGAACGATCTTGATCTCATGTTTGAGGGAGAATTTATAGTATATGGAAGAAACAAAAAAAGCCTAGTGCAATTTCGAGCGATTTCAAGTAGGAAACAATTTACATGTAATTAATTTTGTGGCTCAGTCAGGCAGTGATCTAACCACAAAACATATTCTACTGCATTATTCAATAAAAAACACATCCATATCAATATCTCTAGTGCAAGATCAATATCTCATAGGCCAAATTACTTTGCGAAGTTGTATATCTGATCACATGGAAATGGGGATGGGGTGAAGTGAAGAAACATGGGCATGTAGATGGCCACAACAATGAAGAGATCCCTCATCTACAGTGACACGAAGATACTGACAATTACAAGGATCTGATCTGCAATGCATCGATTGCAGTAATCTGCCAAGAGATGATAAATTCCTATGAATTGAACGAGCTTTGGAGATGGAGAATCCAACTAATGCACACTGTCATGCACACTGTCAAGCAAAGTTGGAACAAAAAATTATTAATGCACATTGTCACGGCTACAATAAGACCCTAAATTATAATAAAAATACTTCAAATTTAAACATTACAAATTACATAATTAAACATCGAACTAATATAAAATCAACAAGTGACTCATTGCTATCTGCAGGGACTAATAAATATTTCCTTCTCTCATATGTATCTCATATCATTTTAGTAATACAACCAATTAGTTATTAATGTTTGTTAAATGCATCTTCCTTTGTTACTCAAATTTATAAATGCAATATACCCTTGAATGTGGAGTTTCGTATACTCTTTTCTTTACTTTTTGGCTTTTAGTTATACTTATGTAATTTTGTAATTCAATAGCTATACTTTGTAGTTCTATTTGTAGTAGTGGAATATTGCATACATTCATAATATCTATGTTTATTTTAATCTAGGTTAAGGGCATGTGGATTTGGTTGAGAGTCTTTTGGACATTGAGATGTATAAATTTAAAAGAAAATAAGTAATTATTGAATGATAGGTGTATTCCTCTCACCATGTCGTAATTGAACCCTCTCACCATGTCGTAATTGAACCCTATAGGAAATTTATTTCTTAGTCAACATGAAGAAAAAACATGTGGTTGTTTTTCCTTTAACTTTATTGGGAAAAAATTGAACCCTATGGGAAATTTATTTCTTAGTCAACATGAAGAAAAAACATGTGGTTGTTTTTCCTTTAACTTTATTGGGAAAAAAAATGGTTGTTTTTTCTTTTAACTTTATTGAAAAAAGGAATGGTTGTTTTTCCTTTAACTTTATTGAAAAAAAGGAATGGTTGGTTGTTTTTCTTTTAACTTTATTGAAAAGAATGCATTCATGTTATGAAACATGTGCACATTTGGAAGATCCCATGTTGGTGATGGCATGAAAAATAAAAGTGATGGCATGAAAAATAAAAGTGTGTGTACATGATTTTTTAGTAATGTCGATCTCATCATGGATAGATGTTTTATAAAAAATAAAGCACACACATTTTGTAATTACCTAAGAAGAGTACATTGCATGAAAGTAGGTTGTCTCTTTTGAGGATTTCAAATTTATGTTTATCATTAAAATGAGTTAATCCTCAAAGTTTCATTACTTAACAAATTTCTTTATTGTAAATTTATTTTGGAAACTGTTGAAATTTAGTCCTATTAAAGTAATATAGCATGTTGTCATGTTTTTTTAATAGAAGCTTTATTATATTTGCATAAAAGAAAGTATATGGTTAGGGATAATTTTAAGGATGTAGTTTTTATAGATTTTTTATTATATTTGTATAAAAGAAAGATAGTATATGGTTAGGGATAATTTTAAGAATGTAAATTTATCTTAAAATGTAGAAAATTTGGGTTAGTTTTAAGGTAAATTAATTATAATCTATAGAATTTGGATGAATCAGTTTTAGAAAAAATGGAAATTGGTGAATATTTTTTAGGGACAAAACATGGAAAATTAGCTCGTGACGAAATTTAGCCCCTAAAAGTTTCCCTATATATGGCATCTTGATATTGATTATCATACTCTTAATAATATTTTAGTTAAGAATATTTACTTAATTTAAAGTAGTTAATACTATTTAACTAATTTAATATACTGAAATTTTCATAGATACTTTGAAGATAACCAAATTCTTTCCATATTAATTTAAAATATAAATATCATTAATACTTAATCAATATTTCAAATTAAAAAATTACTTATAATTGAATGGTTATTATTTTTTTTAATTTAATCAATACATTAACTGTCAATGTTTCATCGAAACCTGCACAGGAGATCTAGCTAAAGCAAGTGCAAACAAAGCTTATCAAGAAAGGATGAGAGATTCAATGGAAGAATGAGAAAATATATTTACACTACTCCAATGAGTTGATCAATGAATGATGATTAATACATAGTTGATGATCAATATGATACAATGAATGAGTGGAATACACTCATAAATAGGGCAGAACATTCCATAATTAAGAAAATTAATCAAGAAGTTAGTTTTCCTTAGGAATGCATGCATGCATAATAGTGATGTTCTAAATAGAAATTCTAAAATAGAACTAGTCAGTTAACTCCCACTGAACTTGTGTGTCGAAAATAGAAATTTATCCAACACCCCCCCCCCCCAAAAAAAAAAAAAACATCACTATGGAGTAAATATGAATCCCAACTACTAGGCCATATTAGGTACTCATGTACAATGCACCTAATGAACACTAAATAAAAATGAGGAAAGAGGGAAAACCACGTGGGAACAAAACCCCCCCTCAAAATACAATGCATCAAAAGAAGAAAAGGTAGTTGCTAGGCAATTGTGTTCTTCACTCCAAGATGATCCCACAAAGTTTGAAACTTCTACTCACTGGAAGTCTTTGTGAGATGTAGAAATAGTTATGGATCTGATGAAGTCCTTTGGCAACCTATCTAGCCTTGTACCTCTTGATCCTGTGGACCCATCTGCACCTGAAAATATTCCTTTCCGGTGGAAGTGGAACCAAATCCTAAGTATGATTCTCTAGGAGTGAGTCATACTCCTCCTGCATGGTTTTTTTCCATAGTGGATTTCCCACAGCCTTATTGTAGGTCTACGGATCAATAGATTGAACCATATAGCAATGCATGGGCATCATAGGTTTAGAAGATGAAAATACATGAGAAGGATTCTCGTGTTGAGATCAAGTCCTTCTCGAATCCAATGGATTCCCTCCAAGAACACATGTTTCCTGAAGTATAAATTGTACCCTATTGGGAATCTGTTGAAGCTTCGACACTGGCTCCTTATCTAGTTGTACTACCTTCTCATTTCCATGCACAAAATCTAAGTGTATGCAACCATCTCTGATGTATGGAACTGATGGAAGCACACGAGTATATGTGTGTTTCACTGGAGGTGCATGCAAAGTACTCTCCTTATGTGTAAGTATAAAAGAGGAGTCATCGTCAACAAACTTAGTGAATTTATACAACCATGATTTGCGATCCACCTCACCAATTGCAATAATGGAATTGCCATGCATGCCAGGTACAAACATTGAATCTGATGTAAATTCAACCTTTTTACATTTTTGAGTGATCTGATAAACTGAGAGTAGATTCATGGAAATATTTGGAACATGTAAAACATTCTCAAAATTTCCATTATGGAGTTCCACTCTTCCCTCTCCTGCTACGGCTACTGGAGTATCTATTGGAATATATAAGATAGTGTTCTCATTTTACCATTGACGATACCCTCGTCACCCAACTATAGGCCGAAGCCACCCTCCAAGCACCTTAACCTTGACTAAGAATTACTCTGGAAGAAAACCCTAGGCTAGATAGCCAAACAAGGTGTAGCGCATCTTCCTCCAAGGATAGCACACCAACAATAGTTGATCATATAGTCCAAAACCTAGCCAAGAGATAGTCCAAGCTCATACTGAAAACTAGCTGCTGTTGTAGCTGCACCTGCAGATCTCCTCCACATGTGCACACCAAACTGGGAACTGCAGTGCGCACCAAACTGGGAACTGCAGTTCTGAGATATGTCAAAATGAGAACTAGTGCCCTGTATTTATATTGGTTCTGCCAGATTTGTTGGGGCTGAATTCTCCTTCTGGATATGTGTCTGTTCAATATATTATTATTATTTATGGTCGACTTCTTCTCTTGGAGGATAATAACCTAATATAAATTATATTATTGAGCCAAAAAGACTTCTAGGGTTATTAGCCAATCATTAGGGTTTACTCTTGCTTTTCAGAGTCTTTTATTCTCATTGGGTTCACACGTGGAGGTAAATACCTCCTGCAGCTACCATAATATTAACATTCCCTCCTAGCTAGGGAGGTATTACAGGTAATGGTCTTGAGCACAAAAATATACCATTTACCCGGTAGCATCAATATAGTCATCTAGACTATCTCATGACTAGATCATGAGCATCACCATCACCATCAATTGCATCATCTCTCAACACCATACTTCATCTGAGTAATTAGACATGATGCTGGATAAGTCACTCACACCATAGAGTGATACAAGAG
>ML779850.1:243517-294793 GCA_009831015.1 Picea engelmannii | reverse complement strand
ACACACACACACACACACACACACACATGCAATTTAACTAATAAATAGTACAAAGATACTATTATAAATATAATTCAAATAAACATTCTTAGTAAAGAGACATGTTGGCCTCAAATGGGATGATACCTCACTTTCCTTATCTATAATGGAACCTCCATTGAGGTTGTAGGGTTGAACTTCCAAGGTATGAGTGGAACTGTACTGCCAATGAATATTCCCTATGATGAATAAATCAAAATTAGAAAATTTGAGCCAAGTTGGCCAAGGGAGTCCTTATAGAGTCGTTGGAGATGATAAGTGTAAGTAACCCTATAGGATTGAGAGAGTTGGAAGGATATTAGTAACTAATCCAAGTGTATACGTATAAATTGGGGTTTCCAAAGATAAAAGAGAATGAAAAAGTTCAATATATTTTACAAATAGGAATAGAAGGGTATACATAGGAAAATGAGTGACCTCAAGGTGTAAGAGAATGTTGTATTAGCCATTTGGGTACCCAAGTTGTAGGGAACCATCATATTGCATATGTTTGCTTATGAGTCATGGATTTGGTATAATTGTAACATGACTTTTAAGGCCCAAAACAACCCTCTATTACATGACTGACAGATTTACTATGTCATGAGGATATCAACTAAACTATGAAATGTAAATGACAAGATAACAACAAATAAGTTGAATCATCATGTAAAAAATACAACAACTAAAATATGAGCTTGGAGATCAACAGGTTCTAATTACTACGTAAATGAAACAATAAATAGAACATGTAAAAGATTAGGATTCATGTCTAATAATAAAAATAATATTTTGACTATAGAATCATTAGAACAATAAAGAATAGAAAAGTGATACTTTCATTGTCCTATAAGAGAGATATGGTAGTGTAGGTGCACGCCAAGGGACATAGATACATGTATCACAGAGGTTAGTGTCTTGTCGTGTAGAAATGTCCAAAGATATAAGAACAATATGTACAATATAGAGAAGAGAAACTATAAATCATTTTATCCTTTGCAAGACTTCAATAGTGAATGCCAAAAATGCAACAACTATGGCCATAAAACCGGTGAATGTAGATTGCCAAAATATGATAAAAAGACAAATATTTCCCATAATAAAAAAGTATGGAAGAAAAAGAAAACAGAGTGCAATGTAGCCTTATATGAAATAAATCAAGGATGGAAATGGTATATATATATAGTGTTTGTTCCAAACAAATGACTGGAGATCAAATTAAATTTCTCAAGTTAAATAAGAAAGGAAAAGGAAAAGTAGCTTTTGGAGATAACATGTCAGCCAAGATACTGGGAAAAGGCATTGTTAGTTTAGGAAATAATAAAACCAAAGCAGAAGATGTACTTCTGGTAGAAAATATCAAACCAAATATACTAAGTGTAATTCAAACATGTGATCAGGGTCACATACTTACCTTTGATTCTCAAAAATGTGAGATCACAAAAAAGCACATTGGAAATCTAGTGGCAGTTTCACCAAGAACATCTAGCAATGTGTACATCCTTAATATAGATGAAGAAGAAAATTTGTGTTTAAGCAAAGTAGATGAAATATGGATATGGAATAGATGGTTGGTACATTTAAGCTTTGACAAATTGATTAAAGCCAACGAGAAAATGGAAATTAGGGACCTACCAAAAGTGATTAAGCCTTCAGATTCTATTTGTAAACATTGTCAAATAGGAAAGCAAATAGGAGTTAGGTTCAAAACAAAAGAGAATTCCATGACAAAACCATTAGATCTTATTCACACAGATCTATGTGGACCAAACAGAACCAAAATTACTTATGGTGAACAATATTTTATGTTGATTGTTGATGATTACATAAGATTGACCTAGGTATTCTTTCTAAAAGAAAAATAAGAAGCCTTTCAAAAATTTAAAATATACAAAGCCATTGTAGAAAATCAAACATATCTCAAAATTAAGTGTCCAAGATCATACAATGGAGGAGAATTCACCTCTAAAGATTTCATTCAATACTTTGAAAATCATGGTATCAAAAGACAATTTTCATCTCCCAAGACTCCTCAATAGAATGGAGTGGTACAAAGGAAAAACATAAGAGTTCAAGAAGCTACAAGAACCATGCTAAATGAAGCAAATATTCCAGACAAATTATAGAGAGATGAAATATACACAACAATACACATACTTAATAGAGCTCAGTCGATACCCAACCATGAAAAAACTCGTTATGAACTATGGTTTAGAAGGCCAACATCTGTAAAACAATTTAGAACTTTTGGAAGTAAATGTTACATAAATAATGATGAAGATAACCTAGGAAAGTTTGATCCAAGTTATGATGAAGCAATATTCTTAGGATATTCATCTAATAAGAAATAATAAAGCTGTTATAATATTAGACTACTAAATATAGTTTAAAGTACCAATGTAAAGATAGATGATCTAAAAAGGAGCATATCCCAAGGCATTGATAAAAAATATCAGCAAGAAGATGATGATGTAAAATCTCAAGAGGAAGATGATGATGTAGAATCTCATCAAGAAGATGACAATAATGAAACATAGGAAAATGAACCACATACTGATGAACAAGTCAATGAATAAAATTCCCTTTCCAAGAGATCCATCAAAAAGAGTTTAAAAGAATCATCCTGAAAGATATATTATTGGAGATAAAAGTACAGGAGTGGAAACAAGAAGGAAACTCGATTTTGACTCAGAACAAGGAATGTTATCCCTAATAGAACCTAAGTCAGTTAAAGAAGATATCAAAAGTAAAGATTGGATAGAATAAATGAATGAAGAAATAGACCAAATAGAGAAGAATCAGACTTGGGAACTAGTTCCAAGACCCAAGGAAAAGAATGTGATAGGAACCAAGTGGATCTTCAAGAACAAACTAAATGAAAATGGAGAAATTATAAAAACAAAGTCATATTAATGTGAAAAGGATATTCCCAAGTGGAAGGTATTGATTTTGAAGATACTTTTTCTCTAGTATCAAGACTTGAGGCCATCAAAATGTTCATGGCCTTTGCATGCTTTAAAAATTTCAAAATCTATCAGATGGATGTCAAGTCAACGTTCCTTAATGGAAAACTAGAAGAAGTCTATGTTGAGAAACCATAAGGATTCATGATCCGTATTTTATGAGAAGAATGAAATGAATGCAGATTATTATCAAAAGATTCTTAACACAAAATAACAAATATACAATAAAACTAGTTTCTATTCAATAAGGAAATAAGCTAAAACTGCAAAATGC
Source organism: Picea engelmannii (assembly GCA_009831015.1). NCBI lineage: Eukaryota > Viridiplantae > Streptophyta > Pinopsida > Pinales > Pinaceae > Picea > Picea engelmannii. The sequence goes on along the minus strand of ML779850.1, from coordinate 291,538 downwards.
AGTGGAAACCAAGCTTGCTAGAATGGTGGCGGCTTATCTATGAGAAGATATGTGATAGTTGCGCTCATTCACAAGAAGATGATTAAAGTGAGGCTTTGAAGGCCTTTTTACAATAAAAAATAATTTCAAAAACCATAGACATCCAAAAACCTAACCCTAGGAGATGAAGTGTCAAAAGTCATGTGGGCCCCGTTTGGGTAAGTTAGTATATCAACTTCCCGGGGTCGTAAATTTTGCATACAATCTTCATTTTAGGTGCACGATAGCCCATTTGAAAGGTATATCCAAGGAATACACATGTTGACATAGGGATCTAACTTTGTATTTAGTCTAACTATGGAGAGCCCTAAAAACACTCTTTAGGGCCTCAAAACGACCTCAGAAGTTAGGGACCCGAAAACTAGGAAAAACTGCCAAACTAGAAAACTGCCAAAATGAGATAGTTGGAATAGGTGGGAGGCCATGGAAATCCATATGGATAAATAATTCCCCCTTAGAAATAAATGGTCTCCATTGTGTTGAGTGACCCCATCAGATGAGTAATGTTTTTGCTAAATTTGGCCCTAGGTGATCCACTTGCTTTGGTGCAGGAACTGCCCTACTTTGACAAATTGATAAAGTTGTATCCTTTGTTGGCAAGTTCACTTGACCTATTTTTCCACAATTTGATCATTGAATGCTTGTTGTATGCAGTCGGGGTTGATCTCTATTGGTGTCAGTTGTTCTTCTATCTCTAAGGTGTCCAATAATGGTCGGAAATATGGTTGAAGGAGATCCACGTTGAACACTGGGTGCATGCCAAGGAAAGGAGGAATGTTGAGCTCAAAAGTGTTATCACACATAGCCTTGGTGATGGTGTACGACCCATAACAGAGTGGGTGAAGCTTCCTATGGGTTCCTATAATTTGTTCTTTCTGCAAGTGAAACCAAACTTGGTCTCCCACCTAAAACTTATGTGGCACCCAGTGTTGATCATGGTGTTGCTTGTAATTGTCATTGGATTTATGTAGGATATCATGAACATGTTTTTAGATGTGATGGATATGCTCAATGAATCGGGTGGGTTTATCAAATTCATTTGGAGCAGGAGATGAGTCGAACGAGGTGACAACAAGGGGTAGTGGAACATCTATGGGACCCAATGGTTGGAATCCCAACCCCACCTGAAAGGGGTTGTGTTCGGTTGAGCTATGCAGGGATTGGTTGTAGTTGTGTTGAACATAGGGAATACTCTCATCCCATGTGTGAGGGTTCTTGGAATTATACATGCACAGGATATGCATGATCATTCGATTTATGACCTCGATCTAGCCATCTGTCTGGGGTTGGAAATAAGTGGATTTGGTGAGCTTGGTGTCCAACAGTGACCAAAGGCTTGACCATAATGTGTTGAGAAATCGACTGTCTCGATCTCAAACAATGGTTTGTGGTATTCCAAAATGTACCTAGACTCATCCAAAGAAGATCTTGGTAGTGGCCTCTATTGTGATTCTCTTCTTGCAAGCGACCACAATCGCCATCTTATAAAAGCGATCAACAACCACAAAAGCACAGTCATTTCCTCACTTGGTGAACGAGAGGCCCGACATGTAGTCCATTGAGATGGATTCCCATGGCCTTTTAGGAGTAGGAAGAGGGGTGTACAGGCCCTGTTTCTTAGTGGTTGGTTTGGAAATAGCGCAGGTAGTGAAGGACCTGATATACTTGTTGACCTCATGTCAAATTTTTGGCCAGTAGAAATATTTTTGTAGCATTTCCACTGTCTTTTCGACACCGAAGTGTCCTGCCACCCGACTATAGTGAGATTCCTAGATCATATTTTCTCGCTCTCTTGATGGAACTCAGATATGGCCCAGATGGCACAACAACTCATCTTGAAGATGGAAATTAGCGACAAATGTGTTTGTTCCCAACATTTGGTAGGTGGTGGCGAAGGTTGAGTCTGTCTCATGGCCGTAAGATTCTAGCACCGTGGTGAGTGTCATGACTGGAGGTCTATTGAGGCAATCAACGACACAATTGTTTTTTCCTTTTTTATAATTGATCTTGAGGTGGAATTGCTACAAGTATGTGGACCACTTCTAATGGAGTTCATTCTGCAATTTTCCTTGTGTCTGCATGAACAATAATGGCTTATGCTTAGTGTGGATGACTGTCTCCTTCCCAACACAATGGAGTACATTTCTTTGTCATAAGTATGGTACTTGCAGACAACACCTTATAGTGTCTCACTATGATAGGCCATGGGGTGGCTGTGTTGAGTGAGAATGGCGCCCACATCATAGTCTGAAGCATTTTTCTATATCTCAAAGGGATGTTGTAGGTATGGTAGTGAAAGTATTGGGGTTGTGCACAAGCATTGATTAAAATCATCGAACTCTTTTTGTTGGGACCATCCCCACACAAATTTATCCTTACCACCACCCCTGGTTACTTGGCTGAGGGACCATTTAATATGGGAGAATCCCAACACGAACCTGTGGTTTAAATTGCTAAGGCCCAAGAATATCTAAAGATCAGTGAGTGTCGTCGGGGTTGGGTAGTCACAGACGACTTGGCTCTTGGGTGGATCCACATGTATGTCATTATTATCAATGATGTATCCCAAGTAATGGACCTTGTCCATGCTGAAGGATCATTTTTTCAAGTTGGTGTATAGCTTTTGCTACCGTAGGGTTTGCAGAACCTATTGAATATGTTGCAAGTGTTATGCCCAAGTCTTTTTGTAAATGAGGATGTCATCAAGATACACCACTACAAAAGTATTGGTGAATGGTCACAGGATATTGTCCATCATCCTCATAAAAGTGGCTAGAGCATTTTTCAAACCAAAGGGCATGACCAACCATTAAAAAATACCTTCCTTTGACTTGAAGGTGATCTTCCATACATCTGTTTTTCTATCGGGACCTGGTGGTAGCCAGACTTTAGATCAATGTTAATGAAGTATTTGTCCCACGTGAGATGATCAAGGAGGTCGTCGATTCAAGGAATCGGGTACCGATTTCTGAATGTGATTTTATTCAGGGCCCGATAATCAATGCAGAGTCCCCAGGCTCCATCTTTCTTCTATACCAGCACGATTGGGCTTCCGCAAGGAGATGAGTTCATATGGATGTGCCCCTTGTGGAGAAATTTTTGGATCTACCACTTGATCTCCTCATTCTCTAACAAAGAGTGGTGGTAGACTGTCCCATTGGGAAGTGGTGCATTGGGGGTCAGATCGATGGGGTGATTGACTTGACAGTGTAGAGGTACCATGGTAGGTGAGGAGAAGATATCTGATTATTCTTCCACAACCTTATCCACTTGCTTCTGTTGTGTGGAGAGGTCATCCACGAATACCCTAGATATGGATATGATATTTTGCTCATTCTAAGAGTGAATCATGAAGAATACAAACTTCCCCATCTGAGAGATGACCTTCCTGCATTCCTTGGTAGAGATCAAGGAAATAACATTAGGTGAGACTTCCTCAGGTATCCTTACAATTTATTGTTCAAAGTAATAATAACACTCTGAGGCCTAGACTCATATGCATCATGATGTTTCCATAAATATGGTTGGCCCAAAAGAACATTACAAACTTTGAGAGGGGAAACATCACACAATACCTTGTCTTTTAAGGGATTGATGTTGTATGACAATCGACATTGTTGGATGATGCAAATGTCACTTCCTTGGCGAAGCCATTCGATGGTGTAGGGCTACGGGTGAAACATTGTCGACAAGGTGATTCTCCTGAAAACCTATGCTGAGATGAGGTTCTTTTGGCTACCTATATCAATGATGAAGTGCAACGGGGTACCCTTCACCCCCATATGTGAATGAAAAATCTTCTCTCATTCCTCTGGCTTGTTTGGTTCACTAGGATGGAGCTTGGTGGTAGCGATGATAGCACTGGGTTTTTCATCAATGATCTGTCTCCCTCTTTTTGGTTCTAACTCGGAGTTGGAACCCACATATAATTCAGAGGCTTTCACCTCAGCCAACAACAACTTCTTTGAGCGGAAATAAGCAGTGTTATGCTAGGGGATCTTATGGAAGTTGCATCACTTCTAGATATCTTTCTTTTTCTTTCCAGTTTCCTTCTTTTCTTGCATCCTGGACTGGTTTTCCTAAGGCTTTCCTTGTCCCTAGGATGTCTATATTTTCCCTATCCCTTGTTCTATATGTTGGGGCCTCCCTTTCTTGGCTTTTGTTGTGGGGGGTTCCCAAGCCCAAATTGTCGCATCTTTTGTTTGAGCTTCTTCTCGATTTTGACAACATATTGGTAGGCCATGCCCAAGGATGAGATGTCCAAAAACTCCATTTCTATATGTATGTATCTATGTAGACCGTTGCGATACTTGAGCATGAGATGTCGCTTAGAATCTTTAATACCAAACTTTGTGTGCAAGGTATGGAAGATATTTATGAACTTGAGCACTGCTTGGTCTCTTTCCTGTCGCAGTTTGGTCCATTTTGTGTACAAGTCATCATAACTTCCAACAGGGTAGTATTGTTTCTTAATAGAATCCTTAAGGACTCCCAGGTGACCGCAACTATAAATAATGAGGGTTTCTCTATTTCCTTTTTCTCACAGATATTTTCCCACTAATCATTGACATGAGGAACGACTTTAAGGAGTGCAAAAGTAATATTTTCTCTATTCGAGAAGTCATGGACAGATAAATACCCTTCTAGCAGATTCAACCATTTGTCTACAACATCTGCATCTATCTAACCTTCAAATATAGGAGTATCGAAGTTGATTTTCACCTTGAAGAGGGTGATGCCTTTGTTTGAGGAAGATGTGTCACATGTTGGTAGCCGCTAAAGGATTTCCAAAAAACTGTCCATCATGTCGTTCCTTTGTTGCGTGAGGGATTCCTTGAGATTTTTTTGAAGGGATCTATTGTCCCATTGTATTTATTTTCTCCCACCATGAGAGGTCATTTGGGAGTGAACGAGATTTTGTCCTCGAGAGAAACAAGCTTGAGATCCAATTCTTTGTACTTTGACCTCGTTGGGGACATGCATTAAGAACGACAAGGAGTATACCGCTCTGATACCACCGATCCATATTTTATGAGCAGAACAAAATGAATACAAATTATTATCAAAATATGCTTAACACAGAATAACAAATATACAATAAAATCGGTTTCTATTCAATAAGGAAATAAGATGAAACTGTAAAATGTAGCAGAAAACAAGCTTACTAGAATGGTGGCATCTTATCTTTGAGAAGAGATGTCACGGTTGTGCTCATTTGCAAGAATATTATTACAATGAGGCTCTAAAGGCCTTTTTATAATAAACAAGAATTTCAAAAATCCTAGACATCCAAAAACCTAACCCTAGGAGATGAAGCACCAAAATTCATGTGGGCCCTATTTGGGTAAGTTAGTACATCAACTTCCTGAGGCCGTAACTTTTTCATACGATCTCCATTTTAGGTGCACGATAGCCCATTGGAAAGGTCTATCCAAGGACTACACATGTTTTCATTAGACTCTGAATTTGTCTACAGTTTGACTTTGGTGATCCCTAAAAACATTGGTTAGGGCCTCAAAACAACCCTGAAAGTCAGGGACCCGAAAACTAGGAAAAAACTACCAAACTAGAAAACTGCCAAAATTAGCCAATTGGAATAGGTGGGAAGCCACTGACATCCATTTGAATCACTTCATGTTATAAAAAAATTAGGACTATGTGTGCAAGTTAAAAAAGGCCCTGTATGGTCTTAAACAAGCCCCCTAAGAATGATTCTCTAGGCTTGATCGGTACATACAAAAACAAGGATATAATACTTGATCGGTACCTACAAAAACAAGGATATAAGAGAGGGACTACTGACAACAACCTATACATCAAAATTGAGGATAAAAACATGATTTTTGTGGTGGTATATGTATATGAAATCATATTTGGGAGTAATCTTACTACACTAAGAAGAAAATTTGCAACCAAAATGAAAGAAGAGTTTAAAATGTCTATGCTAGGAGAAATGTCATTTTTCTTATGTTTACAAGTAAATCAAACAGAAAATGGAATATTTGTTTCACAAAAAAAATATATCAAGGAAATGTTGAAGAAATTTCAAATGGAAGACAGTAAACCTATGAGTAGTCCCATGGTCATTGTATGTAAACTAAGTCTAGAATATGACTCACCAAAAGTGGACCGAATGATGTATAGATCAATTGTTGGAAGTTTTCTCTATTCAACAAAAACAAGACATGAAATCATGCAGGTTGTAGGACTCATGGAAAGATTTAAAAATGCACCTAAAGAAACTCACTTAAAATCAGTAAAAGGAATATTCAAATACCTTCAAGGCACCCTAGAATTTGGATTATGGTATCCAAAAGATAAATACTTCAATCTAACGGCATATACTAATGCAGATTGGGCTAGTAGAATAGATGATAGGAAAATCACTAGTGGAGGAGCATTTTTATTAAGAAAATTTTTGTTAGCATGGTTAAGAAAGAAAAAAACATCCACATCACTCTCTATAGCAGAGGCATAATACATTGATGTTGCATCTTGTTGCACACAAGTTCTTTGGGTGAAGCAAAATTTAGAATACCTACAAATAAGATATAATAATACCATTACTATTAACTGTGATAACAATAGTGCCTTAAGTATCTCTAAAAATCCATTCATGCATTCTAAAACCAAACACATCCCAATTAAATACCATTTCCTAAGAGATCAGGTTACCCAAAAAATAGTTAAAATAGTGTATGTAGACACCAAATAACAAATTGCAGACATTTTCACAAAACCTTTGCCCATGAGTACTTTTGAAAATCTTCAACATAAATTAGGAGTAATTAAAAAACCTCATTAAAAACCATAAAATAATATTAGAATGGGGAACAAAGTCATGGGAATCATTTCCACAGGGGGGCCGAAGAAAGATCCCCTCTGCCATTGTTGTCAAAGGGGGAGAAAACTAATAAGGGCATAAATTTCAAAAAAAGAAAAAGGTTTCCATCAATGCCAAAGGGGGAGATTGTTGGCCATATTTTCATAGATATCAATAGTCGATGTCATTATTATGTGATGATGATTTTTTATGCACAACATGTAGAGGAATCTACCTAAATCTCAGGAGAGGCAACGTATTAGATTTCACGACATCAACACAATGAAAAAACACCAACGGGATCGAATTCCCAACAGATGAATGATCTTGATTAGTTAGAATACAAGTAGAAAACCAAAAATCTCAGAAGGGAAAGCAAATTGCAGTGATGATGAGTTTTTATGAACAACATGCAAGGGAATCTACCAAAAATCTCAGAAGGGAAATCACATTGCAGAAATGAGATCAGGATTGAAATCCCCACAATAAAACTACAAAATAATCGAGTAGAATCATGTCCACTGATGTAGATTTTGGTACAAAACAGGACCGCCAGATCTAGGAGTTGCAAAGGAGTACCTTCAGATCATCATTCGATTAAGTCTTAACCTTCAGATATCAGTAAGGGAAGATCAATGATGGGGAACCATTGCAGGATGCAAGGGTTGGAGTTAACGATCATGCAAGTTTCGGTTCCAAAATAGACACTGAATGTCGATCGTCACCTGCCAATAGATCCATGGTTGGAATTGGTTCCACTACCCCGAAACCCTGGAGCCCCGTAGTCACGAATAGCCAAAATCCCAACCATTGTTGGATCATGTTAACCTTTTCGCGTCAAAGGAGGATAATTAGATGAATTCAAGTTTCTCGAGGTTTATTCAGGGAATCTCACTTCGAAACAATTGGGAATTGGGAGAATTGAATAACCCAAAGTCCCAAAAGTCAAAATGAATCTAGACCAATGATCTAGAACTGATGACATTTGTTGGATCAAGGATTCACGAGATCCCTAATAGTTGAATTCCCAACAATCATTGGATCATGTTAAGATTTTTGCGTCAAAGGAGGAATCTCACTTGAGGTTTATTTGAGGAATGTCACTCCGGGAGAATTGGGAAGTGGGAAAATCAAATAACCCAAAGTCCCAAAAGTTGGAATGAATCTAGACCATTGATCTAGAATTGATCACATTCATTGGATAAAGGATTCACGAGATCCCGAATAACCAAATTCATGACAACCCTTAGATCGTGTTAAGATTTTAGCCCAAAGAAGGATCGTTAGATGAAGTCAAGTTACTCAAGGTTTATTCATGGAATCTCACTCTGGGTGAATTGGGTAGAAGGAAAAGTGAATAACATGAAGTCCCGAAGGCCGAAATGAATCTAGACCATTGATCTAGAACTGATCAAAATAATTAGATCAAGGATTCAAATGAGCCTAGGACCATTAGATCCAGGAGGAGGACATGTGCCACGTCAGGAGATCCAGTCAACAAGAGCACGTTATAAAGGACATGTGGGGAAATCATATGGTGACAAGTATCTAGGTATAGTTAGCATTTTAGGTACACGTAAGTCATAAATATAAGTGACACATGGCAGCCACTTGGCTAGTGCTAAGTCGGTAGTGACGCCAACAAGTTACATCACTCCAAGATTTTTTCCTTCGGGGGAAACCAACAAATACATGAAGCATTGAAGGTTGAATTCAATGCTAATCATTGATCTAAGATCCTCCATATTCTCACATGACCATTAGATCAAAACGTAGTCAAAAAATGACGTAAGCACTCCCATGTTGACCACTTCGGTGCTGACCAACTCTGGTGTAAATTGAAACAACAATTACCCAGACCTCTAAACCCTTGAAGTCTAGAAGTAAATAGTGGTCATCCATCTCAATCTATGATTAATTCATAACCATTGGATTAAGTAGTGGAAGGATAGTATTAGAATCAAATCTACACCATTGATTTGGTTTCGGGAATCATGCTAACCATTATATCAATCTTTATGAGAGGTCAAAACTTTGGAAGACTGTATGAAAGAGAAAACACTCGAAGGATAAAGTCCAGAGGACTAGGTTCCAGCCCCTGATCATGGGTTACGAACACATAAGTCATGAAGTGATGGGAACATTGCTTAAATTTATAAGCCCATGGTTTTGCGCATATGGCTACATGTAAATGGTTTGAAGGAAGTGCCTCTGCAGAATTATATTTATGCAATATTTGCAGATACATGGAATCGAGTTAAAAATGAAATCGATCCATATCAGTGATCGATTTGTGAAAAGAACTATAACTAATTTGAAAAACCTTCACGATAATAATAATGAAGAAAAACAAACATTATTTTTGTTAATCTAAATAAATAGGTGTGATGGTCCAAACAAAGGGACACAATGATTCATAGATCACACCAGTTGGGTGACTATATAAGTAAGGAAGAATGATGAAGAAGAAGTGTCTATCTAGTCCAAATCAGAAGATCAAAACAGCAACAGAGTACAAGAAGAAGAAATGGTGATTCTTATGAAGTGAGGATGGAAGGGAGGAGCACGAAAGGATTCATATCCTTTACTAAGTAAGTGTAATTTAAGGGAGTTGGTGGTTCCTGGAGTTGGTGCCCTAAAGACAAGGGAGTTGGTTCTTCCTAGGGTTGGTGCCCTAAAAAATAAGGGAATTGGTGCTTCCTAGGGTTGGTGTCGTGAAGAAGGGGATTTGTGTCTCCTAGAGTTGGTGCTCTAAAAAGGATTGGTTTCCTTCACTATTATTCATAAATCCTTGTAATTCCTATTAATTATATTTATATAGTTGATTTTAAAAACAAGTCCATTGTTGATTTATTTTGGTAATTAACAAAATATAAAAGCAACTGCTAATTGTTGAAAATGTGTAATATTGATTCACCCCCTCTCAGTATTCCAACAATGATATGCATCATTGCTCTTACTTCCTCCCAGATCTTGTTAGAATTGAACAATAAAATTTTAGATCTACCTTGATTGATATGGTCAGTCACAACATTATTCCACTAGATATTCATGGCATTTATGCCAAAGGAAACATGGTGAGTATTTATCCTACCGTCATGATCGAAATATCTCAAACTCCTGGAAAATTTGAAAATGTATATATCGGTGTGGATATTGTTCTCCTGGAGAAATGGATATCTACACTAATCTCTTCAAATAATTTTGTAATGTATTTGCTTGGTCATACAAAGAGATGCTAGGAATCAACCCTCGCATTGTCGAACATGAGATTAAAACCTATCTAGATGCTAAACATGTTCGACAACAACTTAGAGCTATTAATCCTAGTAAGGCCCCTGTTATTAAGGAAGAAGTAGAGAAACTACTTAATGTTGGTTACATATACCCAGTTCCCTTGACTGAATGGATATCCAATCTCATTCCTGTGAATAAGAAGAAAGGAACCATCCGTGTTTGTATGGATTTTCAAGACCTGATTAAGGCTTGTCCTAAAGACAACTTCTCGACACCTTTCATTGATTAGATTCTCGTTGAGTGTGTGGGAAGCGAGGTTTTTTATTTTATGGATGGATTTTCAAGATACAATCAAATTCAGATTAAACCTGAGGATCAACATAAGACAAAATTTATTTGTCCTTGGGGTACTTTTTCATACCATAAAATGCCTTTCAACCTTAAAAATGTCAAAGAAACATTCCAACGAGCCATGACGTTTTATTTTCATGATCGCAAGCACATTGTCGAAGATTACCTCGATGATCTCGTTTCTCACTCTCGTAAGAGAGTAGATCACTCTACCCACCTTTGACTAGTTTTTGAGAGGTTCCATTATTATTTCATTCATTTAAACCCTCACAAGTGCATCTGTTGCATTAAGTCTAGACACCTTTTAGGATTCTTAGTCTCTGAGCATGGGATATTGGTGGATCATATGAAGGTTGAGGCAATACTTCGATTATCTCCCCCGCACAACATTCATCAGCTTCAAGGATTACAAGGGAAAGCTAACTTATTACATTGGTTTATATTAAAATATGTCAATATAACTAAGGTTTTCATGCATCTATTGAAGAAGGAAAGTTTGTTTATATGGGATGAGTGAGCCTAGGAATCCTTCGATGCTCTTAAGAAATCCTTGGTATTAAAGTCTCTGTTGAAGCCTATGGACTATAGTAGAGATTACTTGCTTTATATTTCCATATATGAAGGGACGATTGGTATGGTTCTAGTTCATGAAGACGATGAGCTCAATGAGCACATTGTCTAATACCTTAGTAAAAACTTAGTCTACCCTGAAATAAGTACTCTCATGTTGAGAAGTTATCCTTGGCACTATGTATTCAAATATTATGACACTATGTGTACACGTGGTTCAAATATTATGACACTATGTATTACTTTTCAAAAATACTATAGTTGTTGATGTCAATCCATTTCAATACGTCCTTACTAGGAATATCATAGGGGGGACATTCAATAAATGTATTGTTATTCTACAAGAATTTGGCCTTGATTTTGCTTCAGTGAAATCTAATAAATAGCTAGTTTTTGTCGAGTTAATATCATATTTCCCTCGACTATATGAGGACATAATTCATGTCAATTCATTCATGGATGAAAAAAAATTCCTTATATCTCCATCAGACCCCTGGTATGGATACATTTTGATCTATCTTCAAAACTTGAAGTTTTCTCAGCATTTGTCGAGAGATGATCGACGATGCATACGACATCAAGCTAAAAACTACCTAGTCATCGACGACACTTTGTATTGTCAAGGTGTAGATAATATATTGCGTAGTTTCTTGAATCACGAAGAGGTTGAGTCTATTCTTAATGAATGTCATAGTGGTGATTGTGGTGTTCATCTATCTGGTATTATGACAACCCAAAAAATATTGTGAGATGGTTATTTTTGGCCAACAATTTTTAAATATTGTGTTGAAGAGGTCAAGAAGTGTCACCCTTTCCAGGTGTTCATTTGGAATATGTGCTCACATCCAGCCCCTCTTCACCTGTTCATCACCATATATCCCTTCACTAAGTGGGGGGTGGATATTTTGGACTACAACCCATCTTTCGCTAGGGGACATCATCATATTATCGTGGTCATAGACTATTTCACTAAATGGGAAGAGGCCATGCCTACTATTAAATATGATGGTAAGACTACAACTTTTTTCATGTTCAATCAAATTATAGTCTGATTTGGAATCCCAAGAGAGATTTCCATTGATCATGGGAGTCACTTTCACCACAAAATGATGAAAAACTTAGCATCAAAATTGGGGTTTAAACATGGTCATTCTTCCCCTTACTATCCCCAGGAAAATGGAAAAGTAGAGGCTGTGAAAAAATCTCTCAAGACCATTTTGCAAAAAACTATCAATCATAGAAACTATGAATGGCATTTAATGTTTTACCCTATGCTTTGGGCATACCAAACCTCAGTTAAGGCTTCCACCGGTTTTTCTCCTTTTCAGTTAGTACATGGTGTGGAGTCGATCCTTCCTATTAAATGCGAGATCCCTTCCTTTAGACTGGAAGTTAAGCTCCTACCTGACACTTTTGATCTTGACGAATGCCTCGTACACCTAGAGATCCTAGATGAGCAACATTGAGATGCATCTATGGCTATCGAAGTGAATAAATGACGTTTCAAGGTTCAATATGATAGGTATGTTTATCCTCAGTAGTACGTTGAGGGTGACTTGGTCCTCTTGTATGACCAATCCAAAGAACCGTTGGGGGTAGGCAATTTCAATCCCATGTGGCACAGTCCTTATATCGTGTAACATGTTTTAGAAAAAGGAGCCTATGAATTAGAATATTATGAAGGGAATATGTTGGTTGAGCCTAGAAATGGGCTCTACTTGAAAATATATTACGCTTGGGCGTAACTCTTTATATACTAGTGTATCTTAGTGTATATATATATTTTCCTTTGTGGCATCGACTTGCTTATTGATTTTTAACTTGGTTGGAAGATGTCGACGGAGTCTTCATTTTACTTAGGATTTGTAGATGGTGTCAATTGTCATACATGGAACTTGGTTTCCGCCACTTGGGTCGTTTACTAACCCAAGGGTCAACTGGTGTCTTCAGGTGGTGTTTTTCTAGGGCCATCAATGAATAATGTGGTTGATTATAGCGTCATTATAGATATTTTACGCGATGTCATTTCACATGGTGTTTTTTATTTAGAAGTTCGCATGGAATCCTAGTTAGTAGTATGTCAGTTGGACAAAAGTTACCATGTGCGAGAACCTACTCTACTCCAACGATTTCTATGGATACGAATTTTGGAATGACACTTTGATTTTATTACTTATAATCACATACCTAGAAGTTATAATTATGTATCTGATGCATATGCTAATTATGTTTTAGATTTCCATTTGTCATATAACTAAAGTAAAGAAAACACATTCATCAATGTACACATTGTAACATATATAAGTAAAGCTGAAGACAAATGTTTTTTTGTATTTCATCTCTCCAAAAATATGGTGTCATAGTACAAAATGGGCCTCACACCCTCAAAATACATATATTGCTAGTAGATATAATAACCATGACATCTATGTTTATGATGTGGGATACGTATCATGATAGAATACTACGATGTTTGAGAGATGTCAGAAGAGTCACACCCATGCATGGGGCACACCCATCACCTGTCATTACATAGCCTCTGGTAGATCCTCTACATGAACCATAGGAATCTTGTGCATCAAATGAGACAAGTTCCCCTACACATTTTGAAGCACTAACTTCGTATCTCCTCCTGTTGGTTCATCTCCCTGTTTCCTCCACCGATGTCGTGGGAATCCATCTAGTCGTCGTGGAACCACATCTGTGCAACAAAGTAATTGTCAATACTTGAAACCATCCAAACATATTTGCATTTTTTATTCTTTCTGAAAAACACAAAAAAATAAAATATATAAAAAAACATTCCATACATATATCACCGTAGGTAGAATCTGGTGGTAGAGGCATATCTGGATCCCCTCTGTAATCAATACTAGCATAGGGGTAGTCATCTATGTCTATCACCTATCAACACCACCAGAAGAAGAACTCATCATTGTAGGGGGACGGTACCCTACCACCTCCTATCCACCTCATCACCTCGGTCCACCGTGAAATGGTTGGATCACGTGGTCCACATGGAATGATCTCTACTCTAGGGCTCACACTTGGAACCTGCTCAAATAAAAAACTACACAAGATATATGTGAGCCCAAAATTCTTTTCCCTCCCCTATTTGCAGTCTTTCAGTTGGATATTCATGTTATCCAGTAGTGAGGTACACCAGTCGTAAATTGTGGGCCTCAAGCACTCCACTATGTAAAACATGAGTGGCCTTGATGCCTAGTGCAACGAAGCTGACCTCCTGATCTATGTAAGTACAAGGATAAAAATATTCAATATTAGTTTCTCGATTTCCCTAATGGGGAGTTGACTCCCTAATTTCTTTGTTCCTGCAATAGAGTGGATGGCAGTGTAGTCCTCTATGTTTATACCACCCCCATATCCCCGAGCTTTGATATTCACCACCTCACCCCAACGAGATAATCCTATTATGAAATACATATCCTCGAATTCAATCCTCAATGGTTTCCCATCGAGGTTGAAGGCCTCTGTATCCCAATCCCTGAACTTTACTAGCATTTGAAGCAACCTCACTTGAGCCCTCACTCCTTTGAGAGCCCAAAAATTCTAAATCCCACATATTTTTAGGGCAATTTGGGCCCCCACATATCTTTCTAGTGCTGCATCAACTTCCTCGTTCTCTCTCTTTCTCTCCATTCAAGTACCATCCTATAAAAGGAAAACCCTTTTTTTGAGTCAAACTCTTTAAAAAACTTATTTGTGGACTTGTACATGGGTTGTAATGTTAACAATCGCATGTAGGGCCACATATACGTGAGAAGGATTCACTTTCCCATGTACATGTATCCACATATGCAACTCAATGAACTACATCTCACGTACACCCTATTTCATAATCCATGCCCTTTAATACACTAAAAATGGAGTCAAATTTAAATTTGTAAACCACTAGAAATGAATAGGAGAGAAAGAGTACTTACTTGGTCCAAATGGTTGTCAATTCCGTCTCTCATAGCTCCCATAATCAATACTTGAATATCGTGGGAAAATTGGTCCAAAATGCACTATCTGGGTAAAAATGTAAAATGGTATGGTAAAATTGGTTATTTTTACTATTAATAGAAAAATTTTACCCACTTTACATAGTTTTAGCTAATATTTTGATGTAGTGGAATAATAGTACAGTGGAAGGAGTTGGTTTTGGTGGTTTTATCCAGGGATTTTTGTAGTTTTTAGCATCATTTTTCCCATTCATGACTTTGGCAGGTATTTTCTTTTACCAGCATATAGAATAGGTCATCACTCCATCTTGTATTGTTTCATTATCCTATGATTGTGATCCATATGCCTTAGGTATGAACCCATTTATTAGCGACACGAAACCTCCTTACTTCTTTTAGAAGTGTCGTTACTGAATGGTAGAAGCTTACCAAACATGGGTGCCCTAGTTAGAACCTATGTTCCATCTAGTGCCCATGTAGAGATCATTAAATAAACACTAAGAGTCCCTTAAAGCTCCAATATGGTTGTGCATTCGAACCTCGTATTCTTACTCATAAGAATTTTTTCCTAGAACTATGGGACTCCCACTAAGTCTTGTTTAAGCTCTTTTCCAACTCTCTCAAAAAGTGAAAATATTGTCGAAGTGAACTATTCTAAAAAAAGGACGTCTATTTGGTGTAAGTTTAACCCTTTTTTGGACCAAGTAAACTAATTTCAAAAAACGAATACTCTAGTCACTAGTGGCTAGAAGAGTTCTCCTAAGTATTGCGTTATACTTTTTCGGGCCTAGGGGACTAAATTTATGAAAAAGGACATTCTTTGGAGTTAATTTGTAATTTCATCTCATTCTCTTGCTTGCAATATTGAGCCTATTGTCGATTCCCACTTTTGCGTTATAACCCTATTACCTCAGAAATTTGCATCACCAACCAAGCAGAGCGTTGTTTATATCCTTTTCATCTTGACACCTTGTACCCTGAGAGGAAACATTCCCCTGAGTGTCCATGTCCTACATGCACCTCCTTGCATTGAGAATAGGTATGTTCCATTGTTGGAACTAGTTGATTTATCGCAACACTCGTTTCCTCCTCTGTATCATAGCATTCATTTGTCTATTAAAAAAAAATACGAGGGGGAAAAGAATATTATCTCATGTTGGAAACAGTCGTGTCGCCTTTGAACAGAGCACAAACTTTTGAGTCCACTTGTCATACAAATTTTGGGTTTAGCATGACCTTAGTAAGTTGAGCTCATTATTTAGATTTTACTCTTCCGACTGGTTACGCTTCTAGTCTCTATGGAGAGTTTGATTGGTGCCTCCTACATCACAAAGTTTCATTGTCAATTCTATGTTGTCAGAGTCCTCCATATGTCTCATGCTCTTGTTCAAAGGATGTTTATAAGCCTATGTCAACCATTTCTCAAATGTCTCAAATTTACATGAAATTTTATTTCTACCATGCACCCTGGTCTTACTTTCATTATGGGTATGTAACCTTGAATCTACCAATTGACACATCCTCATTGGCTACTGAATGGGGGGTTTCCCTTTTGTTAAATGACAAGAAATCTATTTGCACATTGGGATTCATGCAATGTCTTGGATGCCATTAGCCTTATTGGTGGTTTCCTCTCCTTTATTGGTGGTTTTACTTATTGGATGTTATTCAGAGGGCCTTTTCCATGCATTGCTTGCATCTGGTGCATGAGAAAGATGCACATGGTCGTTGGTTCATGAACATCTTCTTCATCTAAGTTTCTCTAAGTCATCAATCTATTGCATTGTACCTCATTCTGACTAATGATATATTACTTAATTCTCTCCTTTCAACGGATCTCCTTCCATTGAATTCAACTCATCTATTCTGGAAATGAGGCCTAGATTCCAATGAGTACCTAGAGTCTTGCAGTCATCAGTGGTAGTTTCTCTTGCCATCGACAGTTGGGAATACATAAATGTCCCCTCATCGATGTATTCTTCAACTGTTCGACCTCAACACCTTTGTTCACACTTGTAAGAATGTACCTGGTGCCTTGATACCTACTTTTATTATCGGTAGGTTGTCTCACATTTTTTAAAGGTATACCTTAATGACAGGTAATCAAGTGAAGTTGCATTGTCTTCAAACTCAACTCCTCTATTCAAATGATGTAGGTTTTCACCTTTGGTGGATCGTATAGAAGACTTGAAGACATCAACTTATAGTATCATTTTTCCTGAGTTGTTGCTATCATTCATTGTTCCAGTACATATGTGACTTCAGTGATCATGAGGGATCATATTGTACTCCATTGTATATAGATATCTTTAGATTGATTTTGAGATTGGTTTTCACTGGGCCTTGTTCATGACTATGGCAGCCTATGGCATGTATCTACTTTGTGTTTCATATTCATGGCCATGAATAATTGTTTGGTATGTTTCCACATGGATATGCAGTGTAATTTAGATTGGCATCCATGTGCACAAAGTCATTATGGATTGTAATATTCTCATGAGAAACTAGTTCATCCAGTTGGGTCTCCATTACTCCACTTCTGGGAATTATAATGTATTTTGGCCATCATATAAAATCCTTTGACTTCACACATTATGGGGAATATGTTATAGCAAGATGTGTCTCACCCCATGCAACATGATCAGAAGGCCTTTTCCATTTCCCTATGCATACTTGAAGTCCCATTTTTGTACTTCCCAGAGCTAAAAAATCATATTTTTTTACATATACATGCCCTACCAGTTATACAACGTGTATATGCACGTTGCACCACTACAACCCGCATACATTAGGTTTGGTGCTCAAAATTAAAAATTGTGTCGAGTTTCCATGTCACGTCATGAGATCCATGATCCTTGATCTTTTGTATATTGGAAATGTTCTAACTCATCCCTTCCATTCCATTTGAAGGATATCAATTGGGCCATATCCAAACCATGGATAAGAGAGAATTCAACTTTTGAGAGAAAAGTTCCTTTGGAGAAATTATTCACTTCATATTGAGTCTACATCCCTTTGTCCTTTAAAGTCGGAACACATTGTTCAGCCCCCAAAATCTTCCCTCTTTGATGGAGAACCTCATTGTCTCTCTTAAATGAGCTTGCCTTTGGTGGAGGATTCAAGTGGTGGAGGCCAAGACAGAAGGGAACTAGTTTCTCGGTATTGAGACGTATTGACATGGAAGTTTGTCACTCATACACTTTTGTTGATCATATTTTAATAGAAATACTCTTTTCTCATCCAATTAATATCTTGAAAATATTTGAATTTTTATTCCATCGATATATTTGTTATGAATGTTGATGGATTATGATATTATATGTGATAACAATATATATTATCACCATACACTTGTATATTTTGGTTGTTGAGGACAAGTTGCAGGTATAAATATTTGAATCAAGTGCTCAACGACGATCTTCATCGAACGTCTAAACGAGGTAGGATATTTATCTTGTCTTGTTAGCATTTTTTTTGATATAGCATACATGGGATTAGAGTTGATTTATGTATTCATTCCATCTGTTGTGTTTTACCCCATGCCATAGAGTTATTTTCCTCATAACAAAGACAACCTTCCCATTCATATTTTTCAGGCACAGTATTTGGAAATCCCGGTATATTTGAGAAATAAAAAAGTGCATACCTCTGAGCCAAAATGGACTCCATCTGAGTATTTGACATCCTGGATTAGTGGAGTCACCATTGGATTATTTAACCATGGATTCTCCATTATATTCTTTAACCATGGAGTCTCCAGGTGAATGATCTATAGTTTATATGTGCCTAACCTTTGTTCACCATCAAAGATCATATTTGATTGTTGTCATTCTCCCAGGGACCTTCACCCCCAACAATGGCACCAAAAGATGTCAGTCCCAAAATCTGCACCAGAATGCTATGGTACAAGAGATGGGGAACCTCAGTTATTGCAATGGTTTTTGTATATCAAGGTTGAATAAAATTTGGTTTTAAGGAGAAGGCAATAGGTGAAATGAAATATAGAAATGTCTAGTTATACTCTTTGAATCATATTATCATTAACATTCCACTTAGTCAATGTCATTCAAAATGATAAACTAGATAAATGAACAAGGTAGAAGAAGTACACAATGCAATTGAACAATCTTTCTACTTGCAAAAATAAAATTTCTAGGTTCAAAATAATATTTCAAACTTGAAAAAAAAGTACTTGAATACAGATCTTTGAGACAGGTGATGTATTAGTAAATAAATTCACTGGAATTATAGATGAAACAAAGAGAAATAGATGCTTTTCATACATTTCAATCATACTCAAATAAGATAGAAAAGAAGAAAAATATAGTTAAACAATCTAACCAATCAAAGTGTTTGATTGATTTGAGTGCAAAATGTTGCAAGATTTATGTTATTTACAAAATATTAGACCAAAAATGAACCCCTCTCGGGTCTCTCCCCCCATTTTCATTTGAAATGATAATATATATATGTTACGTCCATCACTAAACTATTGTAAATTAATTATCAAAACAATCTCGAGCTCCCGGAAAGGAATCTGGAAGTGTTGATTTTGATACCCTATTCTTTAGTTGATTGATCCTCTACCACCTTTGAATGCTACATATCTGGAAATGTTTCTCTCGATTCCCTAGAAAAATGTTGAACTGTTTTCAAATTTGAAATGTGTAATCAAGAATACAATATGGATGAGATTTTCCTCGAAACTTGGGATAGTCATGCTCAATCCTTTAGAAATTTTTTCATTTACCCTTTATAGCAGCTAGCTTCCACCTATGGTATTTGAATATGGGTTTATATTGTTCTACCATCCGTCTATTTGTTTCCTAAAAATATGGAAATGACCCTGGAAATTTGGTATTTAAGATTGACTATCAATATTCTACCATGCATGTTTATCTATATGCCTTGTTTTCCAAGATCTCTCGATGCCTATAGATCTGGAATTTCTCTTAATCAAATAATGATATCCATTCTTGAAATCTTCAAATGCTTTATCATCAAACCTGCAAACTAGTTTAATGCAAGAAATCAAATGTCTCAAATGAAAGTTTTAACTCTTCAGGCTCTAATTCATTCGTCACTGACACTTGGAAGGATTCAATTTATTGGTATTTGAAAACAAATTCTGAAGATAGATATACATTCATTCGAATTGGATCACACCCTGTCCACCAATGTCTATGGAAGATGGCCCTTTCATAGCAGACTCTCAAAAATATTTCCAGTTTCACATGCTTCAATATAAATGACCATTTCCTTATATGTACCAACAACATGTTTCTTCTTTAAAAATTCATAGAGAGAGGCATCCCAAGTGTTCCAGAACTCCTTCCTTATCATGGGTTTAATATTTTTATGAATTCTTCTCTGGATGTCTTATAAAGAATTTAAATTATTATTCTTGCCTCTTTATTCGATAAGAGATTAACCCATGTCACTTAATCCATAAAAGCTCCACTCGTTGAATCGAATTCCAACTAAAGGCATTTGTTGTAGGGGATAGTCGACTCTTTCGACTAGACCCAACGATCAAATAAGAACTATTTGGTCGACCGATGTAGTCAGAAGTAGAATTCAGTCAGAGTATATATTAACCAACCGACCCATGTAGTTAAGTAGTTACAACTGCTTGAAAGAGGTATAAATAGAGAAGCACATTAAGGCTCAAATAACTTGATGTGAGAGGTTATATGTAATTTTGTTACATTGTTCTATCATATAATAAAAGGATTTTTCTTTGGGCTCTCATTACTTGTGTATGTCTTTATCTTTTTCTATGTGTATGCATGTATCTCTATGATGTCTATGTAAGGATCTACCTGTAACTCTCCCTACTTTTCCCTAGATTACAACATTGGTTTTGTTGCTGATAGTATTAGACTTGGGCATGTATAAATTACATAAATGATAAATTTAGAAGACATGTGTGGTTGGTGGAAGCTCAAAATTGAGAACTACATCAAAAATTACGCAAGAAGGAATAACCTCACACTAGTCAAAGCACAGTCGCGGTTCTTTTCAGAGACACACAGAAGATTCCTTGAAGTTATCCTAGAAGCATTATTTCATAACATTAATAGATTAGGTAATACGTAATCTGAAACCCGATGAAAATTTAGGCCTAAATTTGACGAACGGAGGAAGAACAAATATGCACGACTGGATCGAAAGAATTATTGAAGATCATATTTCAAAACAAGCCATCGAAGATTAGATGTCTCTTGAAAAAATAAAAGAAACATTTTACACCAAATTGCATGATGTATTTTTCTACACAATTCAGACACTTCTTCATAAATTCCTCCTCGACAAGGGATTCGGTGACATCATCGAATACCGAACAATACTAGGCACATCATTACCAAATAGTAACTTCCAAGAAAGAGACTACTTCTTGATACAATAGAATCCTGGGACTACTTCTTGAAGAAATAAACACGGCTGATGCTACAAAATTAGAGTAAGTTAGGTCAGCAATGCGAGTTCGGTCGAAACTGTGAGATGCCATAAAACAAGAAGTAGTGTTTGCCAAGCCTAAATGTCGTCAAGAGGGAAGCAATCCCATAAGAAATTCACATATATCTAGAAAATAGAATGGGATAAAAGGAAATAGAAAAAAGAATAACTTCATAACCAGTGGAACAAAAAAGAGTTGAATAGAAATATTTTTGGGGAGGGTCGGCCTAAGAGATCACCTGAGCAGTTTGAGTTAGAAAGAGATCAAACAGAGTTGGAAATAGCAACAACCTCAGTAACACCCAACAGAAGTAGCGACACATAGTTGAACAACGATCAACTGGACAATAAACTGGAAAGTATGGACTATGAATAATCTGGACCAACTTTACATATTTCTCCCACACCAAAAACCATCCCATGGATACGAGAATTTCTCCAACATAGATTGCATATTGATGACCAATCTGCAATATTATGGTACAAAATGAACGACCAGTGAAATCTATGAGATGCATCGATTGTAGAGCCAGAGAGAAATGAAATCGACAATATGATTATCCAAAGTAAGAATCTCACCAACTCAAGCCCCCTACAACATCTAATCTCAAGAGAAGAAATTAATTATAGTCATGAAGTGATCCAATATTTGGAATGTCAATTAGTCGAATATAAAGTTCAAATCTCTCAAAATGCGGATGCATTTTCTATACTCAAGAAGAAACAAATGTTCCTTGAGTACCATCCAATATTGGATGCAAATAAAAACCTACCAGAGGATTCAACAACTCAGTCGAAATTTGTAGTAGCTCAAATACCAAGAAAATCGAGCAGTCCTAACAAGAAAATAAAAATGGTATTCATTCACATCCTGATTTATGAAGGTGAGGAGGACCCAAAATTCCATTGGCTCATGTGTGAAATTTTTTTGGGATGCAACTGATATTACATATGAATACAATAAAATTTCACAATTTAAAGCTTCTCTGCACCACCGCTCCTTAACATGGTTCATGAACTACATAGAAAAGAAAACTCATTCAA
This sequence comes from Picea engelmannii, assembly GCA_009831015.1. NCBI lineage: Eukaryota > Viridiplantae > Streptophyta > Pinopsida > Pinales > Pinaceae > Picea > Picea engelmannii. The sequence continues at coordinate 269,050 of ML779850.1, read as the reverse complement.
AAATAGAAATAAGGAATAAGTTCTTAAAATTCTTTGAAATTTAGGATGTCACACATTTGGTGACCCAAAATTTAAAGGAAACGAAACAAAGAATAGGTGATTCAGTAAGAGAATATGATAAGAGATTCAAAGATCTCCTAAGTCAAATCCCGACAAAAATCGATCAGAACTTCTTGGTCTAGTGGTATGTAGCCAGGATACTACCAAAACTCCTCTATCTATTACGCTTATACAATATAACATGTTGTGAAGATGTGCTACAGAAATTGCAATGAGTCAAGTCAGATGTTGATGGCCCGTCGACTTCCTCGACGACGAAGAGACTTGAGGATAAAATAGAACATTTACAACAAACAATCAAAAATCTATCTATACGATGAAATGAAGTATGGTGTACTTCATGCCTTGTGGAAGAACATACAAAGGATAATTTACCATGTAATGAGCACACACAAACAATAGACATCCATCAAATCCAAGCACAAAAATACTATAACATATGTGAATGCCTAACTGATCACAGTGTACAAGATGTTCCACATAATATGAAAAACACGAAGTGGTTCCATATCTGTGAATCTTTTGATCCCCGAACATCATAATTCCATCTAAATTCTTGAAATCAGAATAATATACGAACAACATAAAACACAAAAACCATTAATCAAGAAAACAACTATGTTCAAATAGACGACTACTATGGTGGTCGTGGTCGAGGTCGAGGAGGTTGACATGGATTTGGTGGTTGAGGTAGAGGTCGTGGATGAACTTATTGTTGGAAATATGATCACATCATCCCAAATTTCCCAATAAAAGATAGAAATGATATGAATTTTTTTAGTATATGTGGCATTGGAGATCACTCTTTAGAATACTTCCCTATAGTACTCGACAAAATCATACCAAGAAAAAATGTGAATCTACTACATGCAGTATCCAAGGAAGAGGTGATGAACTCAAAAAACTTACATATTGTTACAAGGTCAGGTGCAGGATGAGACATTCACACTCCACCACAAAATTGCCAAAGAAAGAAGGCTAACAACTTCCCAAACCCAGATAAAGAAGAGAAAATCACGAGAGAAGATCTTAAATTCTTCAAGAACTCCACAAAAGATCAACAAAAATTGAGAAGTTGAAATGAAGACACCATATCCAAGAATTTTTGTAGCTCCTCAAAGAAAAGAATTCAATAGGTATACTGTTGGATCTACTCAACATATTACGAGAATACAAAGATGGTCAGAGACCGATCAAGGATGAAAATCACCTCTCTTATAACAATAAATATTACGATCCACGAGTCAACTTGGAGATTGAGGGAATGATGATCAATAAGGTGGTCGATGATTTTGGTTCTCAATTCAATATTTTACCACGAGAAACATGGATATGAATGGGCCATCCTAGCCTAGTACCCACATTGAACTATCTTAGATTAGTTAATCAAATATTAATTGAACCAATTGGAATATTAAGAAATGTTGACACTCAAATTATGGGAATACCGACTTCGGTTGACTTCGAAGTGATCAACCTTTTTGAAGGAATGCTAGCATACGCAGGGCTTGTCGGTCTACCATAGCATTGATGAATGAAAGCAACTATCTCCCTTGAAAGAGAGAGAATTAAATTGAAAGGAAGTGGGATGAAGGAGAAGAATCCAAATTCCTATATTAGATAAACAACGAACAAAAATATTATATATAACCAACTGCAAAAGGAGAAATTTTGAGAGAATCTCCTATGTTGATCGGGCATAATTCTGACTCCACCTTATATAACTGGAAAATTGAGAATTACGAAGCACATGCGAAATATTGTTGGTCTATTGAAATTATTCCAAAAAGTAGCTTAGGACATGCTACTCAATCCAGGTTGTACCAAAATTATATGAAAAACTGACTCAACAAACTCCCACCCTTATACCGATCGACAATCAAATAAGAAAACCCTTATGATACAGTGAACGACATTCCCCTTCGAGCCATGTCAAAGAGGTGGAAAAGTCCATAGGAGAGAAAGGGAGGACATACATCCTTTTGGAAACCTCCATAGGCCAAGTTGAAAGATGGTGGGAAACACATTCCTGCATATTACAAACATGGACGACTATGTCGAAATACTTTGTTGAATGGTTCAGAGACAAGAAAGTATCCAAAGTTGCAGATATCCCCACCTTCAAACTCGACTACGACCCAGTAGAACAGATTCAGCGTTGCGAAAGTGAGTGGCAAAAAATAAGATATAAATATAAAAGGGTATGTCCCCATATATTTCCAAGTACAATAGATGACATACCGAACAAATGGTATAATATTGAAGAATCCTATGTCCATACATCAAATTTGGATGGAATTAAATAAAATTTTGTGCAAGACTTCGAATTTAACCCAGAAGAAGAACACTTTAGAGATATAGCATAAAATATTAAAAACTTTCTAGAAAATCCTTCACCACCTATACAAAAAGAAAAAGAAAACATTTTGGTTGATGAAGGATCGACATCTACTTGTAATTTTTTGTTGGTATAAAACAAATAAATATAGACTGCATGAAGGATCGACATGGAAAATATAAAATGTCCAGGATAGAGACTCTAGTAGAAAAAAGACCACCCAACACTACAGAATCATCTGAAGTCAATACTTAGTGTAGGAACAAAACAAAAAGAAGACCGGGAACAACCTAACTTCCCAAAAATCTTTACAAAAATTGAATAAGGAGAGCGCCATCTCAATGAAGCTAAGCCACCAGAATGGATGGATGCAGAAATAAAAAAAAAAAAATTTGGCATATCAAATGATGATAGAACAAAAATGGTACGAAAAGGTGACTATTGGTCTGAGAAACAAACAAACAACATAGTCAATCTACTAAAAGAGTATCAATATGTTTTTGCACATGACTACAAGAACTTGAAAGGACTTGTAGAGGAAATGGGAGAAATGAAGATTGAACTTATTCCAGTAGAAAAACCGATCAAAAAATCCTTGTACAAGATAGTGCATAGATATAAACTGATCATTCAGAAAGAGATTGAAGGAATGCTACAACCTATACAAAGGTATTATTTACCCTATAGACAAGGAAAAATGTGAAAGTCCCATGGTGGTGCAACCAAAGAAACATGATCCCAAAAAATTAAGAATTTGTGTCGGTTTTCTAGGACTCAACAAACAGACTGTGACAAATCTATTTCCCACCCCCTTTGTTGATGAAATCATAAATGAAGTCATTTTTCATGAATTTTATTCATTCATTGACAGGTTCTTAGGATATAACCAGGTGCCAATAGCAAAAGAAGATCAGGAAAAAACAACATTTGTGTCGGAATTTGGATCTTTTGCCTACAAAGTAATGCCATTTGGACTGAAGAATGCTCCAACAGTTTTTTCGAGAATAGTGTTTAACGAATTTTAAGAGTATATCTATAAAACCATGACCATATACTTCGATTATTGGACAATATATAGTATATTAAAAAATTACATACAATGGCTTCGACTTATGTTGGAATGTTGCAGACAAATCCAACTATCATTAAATATTAAGAAATGCATATTCACTACACCTATTGGAATCCTTATAGGACATGTGGTATATAAATATGGGGTAAAGGTCAACATGGATAATATTAAGATTATCCTTGATCTAAAACCGCATGTGAATAAAAAACAAATCAAAAATTTATTGGGCACACATGATATTATATGAAGTTTATACATCACTACTTGAACGTCGCCTTTCCAACCGACGATCTCTTATGAAAATATGTTGAATTTAAATGGAGCCAAGAATGTCAGGAATCCTTAGAATTCTTAAATAAGAAGTTGGTCGAAGGACCCATTCTAAAATTTCCATACTAGTCGATGTGTCTAATGTATCTATCAGGTTAGTATTAGTGCAACCATACGACAACACAATGGATCATCCAAATGCATATTCAATTCAAAATTGAATAAGGAATAAGGAAACTATTTGACTATGGAAAGGGAAGCTCTATCAATGATCTTTACTCTACAAAACTTTTGTCACTATTTACTTGAAAATACCTTTACATTTTTTACAGACCATAAAGCACTAAAATACTTGGTCAATAAACTAGTTCATTAAGGATAGATTTGTCATTGGTTACTATTATTTCAGGAATTTGAATTCAACGTAATCATACAATCAAGGAAAAAGAATGCACGTCTTGATCACCTTTCACGACTAGAAACAAGAGAATTTCCAACAAGAATCGACGATGATCTCCCAAATGCACATTTATTTAGAGTTAAATCTTCCTCTAAAGATCTAGAAGATATTTCCAATTTCCTAGAATAAGGAAAGGCTCCTAAGGCCCTCCCAACAAACAAAAATAAATTTCTATCCTTGAAAGTTGCACCGTTCACAATCATTAACAGATATTTATACAAAATGGGAATGAATGATGTTTTAAGAAGATCTGTTCCATAACATGAAAGGGAGGATATAATCAATGAATCCCATGCAGGAGTAACTAGGGGAAATTTTCAAGACAACACGACATCCATAAGGATACTGCAAGAATGCCTATGGTGGTCAAATTTTCATAAAGACTTTCGAGATCAAGTAAAAAAACTCTGCATAAAGACTATCGAGATCAGAGGCTTGGATGACCCTTGTGGAAAAACAAATTTTCACTAGGTTCAATAAAATCTAATAGAGATTTCAAAATTTGGGATATCGACTTCATCGGGACATTTCCACAAAGGGAAAGAAGAACTGGGGAAAAGTATATCATTATTGTGGTTGAATATGTGACCAAGTGGGAAGAAGTTGAGCTAGTTGAATCTTGTACTAAAGAGGTAGCAACAAAATTCATCTACAAAAATACAATTACAAGGATTGGTTGTTCGTTGACACTAATAAGAGACCAAGGAACTCATTTTTGTAAATGAAACAATTAAATTCCTACTGGAAAAAAATTTAATCGGCCATAGGAAAACAACATCTTATCACCCACAAGAAAACGAGGCAGTCGAATAATTTAACAAAGCATTTCAAAAAGGACTCACAAAGATTTGTGGCATAGACATAGATGACTAAGACGAAAGGTTCCTACAATCCTCTGGGAATATAGATCAACATACAGATCAACATACAAATGATCGATTGGGAAGACTCCATTCAAGCTATTCTATAGACAAGAATTTGTTATCCCTTTGCAATTTTGTACCAATTCCGACAGGTTGCAGTTGTAGCCAAATTTCATGAGAGAAAAAATATGAACGACTGACTATATCAATTAAACAAGTTGGAAGAAGAACGATTAATAGAAATACATTACCAAGAGGTTTAGAATAAACAACATAAATCGTGGAATGATCGACACAAAGAAAAAATACATAAAAGAGGGACATTTAGTCTTACTATATGGCAGCCGCATAAAAGGAAAACCCAGAAAATTGGAAACAACATGACTTGGTCCTTATGTGGTGGAAGATATTCCACCGACTAGAGTGGTCCAACTTAGAACATTATTGGGGCAACCACTTACGAAATTAATTAATGGTTCCCATCTAAAGAAGTATCAGGCATAAAAGAAAAGAACCATGTTGGAAAAATATAGCAGGGAGTTGCGAACAAGAACCGACTAAATCAACTAATCATACTTATAAGAAATAAACCCTACTTAAAATTAATAAACAAAAAACACTTAGACACATTTCGATATAGAAAAATGAAAAGGTAAAGTACTTAAAGAATATCCATAACACTAAAGAAAAGAAACAATAAAGTAAAATGGAGAGAGAAAGCATCCCTTTGTTGATCCTGAGACAAAGAAGCAAAAGATATTCTCTACATTCCACCCCATCGATCGACTTATGAAAAATACTCATAAGAAGAGAATCAAGCGAAAGGATCAGTCTGGGAAAAAGAGAGCACGGTTTATACGAGCGTAGATCAAACGAGAATAGACCAAGAGAACATGAATCAAATTGGCATGGAAAAATATGACATCATTCAGACTCCATTAAAATTAGAAAAATAAATGAGAAAAAAATCCATCGACGACATCAACTAAGTCAAATCCAACAATAAATATGACTCAAGAACAAAAGTTGGTCGGCCCACATATCGACCACATATAAACAAAGGAGACCTCTTTGGGCAAACCTAGAACAACACCAACCGATAAAACACTAACGTTGGAAAAGAAAGAGAATTTAACTCCGGATAGGAAAAGGTCGACGAGAGCATTAATGACAGAAATGACCATTGTGCAGCTGCTCACACAATTTTTTATTACATTGATACGTGAGACAATAAAAATATATATATTGCAATTAATAACCAATGGGACATAAACGAATGCTAGCCAAGTAATGATTTTAATGTCCACTCGCTCGACTCACTCATACCACCAATATTTATGACAGAAAACTACAAAATATGAGAACAACTGGATGAATTGAACTCGATGCTCTCGCAACTAGATATAAAGTTGGAAGAAGCATACAAATTTTCCTCATTTTTATTTTCACCTCCACAACTAAGTATAGAGAAAAGTGCATATTCGACCGAACCTGCAAATTCACCAACCTTTCGTGAAACTAGTAATAGAGATCCATAAATGCCAACGATGAGAGGTCAAGTCGGAAGCTTAAGAGAAGGTTTAATATCGAGGAAATGTTTTTATTGAGCGACTACAACATCATTGCAAGTCTGAACGAATAATATCTAGTTGTTGAAGATGGAAGAATCAGATTGGAGTAAGCACTGGCTAAACTTCACAGAATGGGAAATGTAGGAAGGAAGATGGAAAGAAGAAACCAAATTCCTAGAAAAAACAGGAATTTGACATATCCTTGGCACCTCACAAATTTCTGACATGGGTCAATGGAAGGAGGAAGTTGTGAAATTAATTATTAGTCGGTATCATCAAGGATACCTTCAGTTGGATCATCCAATAGAAATAATTGGCGGTCTCCTCTACTGAATCTTGGGAATCTCAAGGACAGGGGCCAAGGTACCCAAGTTGGCCAACACTAACGACTAGATGCAATTTTTGACAAGGTCGACGATGGATAAAAACTATAAGCATTCGTTGATCAACAAATTTTCTAACCTAAGAGGCTTCTAGACTACCATAATAATTTCGTGTTTCTTCACACTAGAAAGTTAGACATTAGACATAAATATTAAAATGGTCGAGTAAATAACTCAAGTCTATTAGAATAAAGAAAGGTTCAATTGGGCGAAACACTTGGCCAACATGATCAAAACTAACTGCAAAGAAGTTCAAGATGTAGGAAATGCCATCAAATTCTCTTCACTACTAATTTAGCTAGCAATGGAACATTATAGACCTATTGGAGAACCAACATTTACAACTAAGAATATACCGACAATGAATAAGTACAAAGTGTTTGTATCTAATCAAACAAGTACCTCAAATTCACTTCCTCCACAAGAGATATTTAGACTATGGGTCACGGTTTTGAAAGATAGTACACATAGATGGTGAGGCGAACAAGTTCTCCATCGAGCACTTCCAACACCTTATCATATTCAACATGACCTCGACCACACAAAGATGTGGTGTGGAGTCGTGTCTGCACCAGAGCCAAAAGAGATGCACTACCAACCAACAATGTATTAAATCTTCACAGAGATGGAAAGAAAAATCAACTAGAACTTAGAAATTCCACCTGAAGAACAACATACAGGGGTACCTGTAGTGTTGCATTTGACCGACAGGGAGTAAGAAGAATAAAGAGAACCAACTCTCTACACAACTCCTTTTGTTGAAGACTTAAAATACCAAATGTTGTACTTGCAAATCCATCCCCAAGAAAAAGAAAGCAACTGACCAAAAATAACAAAGGAAAGAAGGTTGTTGAGGAAGAAGCATTAGATCTCGACATAGAGGAGATTTGGAGAGAAACATTCTAGTCGGAGGTGGGCATCAACTTCAAAGAACCCATTATCCAAGAGAAAATGACAAGTATTACCACCAAGATCGTAGAGAATCTGAAGCAAACCCGATAAGAAAATGTTGTCATGAAGAAAATATACAGTTCCTTGGTCAGACCAGAAATGAAGGAGAATTTCTAGAAAATCTAAGGAACAAAAGAAGCAGGTCAAAAACATCAAGAGAACACTTAGGAAAATTGAAACAAGAGGGGAAAAAAGGTAGAAAAACTTAGAGAGAACAACTACTCATGTCAACCCGAAAAAGGTCACAATAAATATGAAAGAATGGGAAATAAGGCCAAGAGAAACACCAAGTAAGAAAAGGACACTCGAGGCAACAATTGACTTGACCAAGGAGTCACCTCCAGCAAAGATGGTACCAATCATAGAAGAACTTCCAGCAAATAAAAAGAATAGGAAACTCATAATCAATGAGTCATCCAAAGCAACAAAGTCAAATCAGCCAGTCAAGATGGATGATGTTGAGATATAAACTCTCAACATGGATCAGTAGGATTCTATTGAATAAATTGACACTGAGTCAATATAGCAACAATTGACTAGAAAAACAACCTCACCTCAAAATCTAGTTGAATCAATACAAGTCGGCGAGCCGACCATCCTAACAAAAAAATAGGCAGTCCATCTGTTTGAAGCATTGGATCAGTAGGAATAATTCTTATAGACAACTAAGACACATCAAGTCGAGGTTGGCCAGAGAACTAAGGAAGAAGAGCTAGAAAGTGACATTCTAGGCATACAAAGAGAGAGCTTTGAAAATCGACAAACTAAGATTCCTTTACCTGAGGTAAATCTTATTGATTCTAAGAATATTAACACAAAAGGAATAGATATATAGGATAAATACGATATGGATATGAAAAAAAAATAGCATGAGGAGGAAGAAGAAGATCAAACAAGTGAACAGAGCATCCCGACGACACAACAGACTATAAAAAAATATGGTCAGTTGTCCAAATATGCAGATAAAAGAAAGAAAAGGAAGCCTCCCATTATTACCTTTAGAACAATTTAAAAAACTACTCCATCAGGTTCTTTTCTCGAGGCCTCATTTGACCCAACCACTATTTCCGATAATCACTTGTTCAACTTACATGGAGTTATTTCAAAAGAATCGACAAGGAGATGGAAAAAGGTACTCAAAGAAGGAATTCAAGTCGAGAGACTAAAACAAGAGAAAAATAATATCTTGGAGGGATTAATCCATATGGATGTCGGTGGCCTCCCACCTATTCCAACTAGCTCATTTTGGTAGTTTTTCAGTTTGACATTTTTTTCCCTAGTTTTCGGGTCCTTGACTTGCGGGGTCGTTTTGAGGCCCTAAACAACATTTTTTAGGGATCGCCACAGTAAAAAATATATTCGATAGATAACACCAAAAATTTTATTCCTTAGATTGACCTTTCCAATGGGATATCGTGCATCTAAAATGGATATCGTATGCAAAAGTTACGACCCATGGAAGTTGATGTACTAACTTACCCAAATGGGGCCCACATGACTTTTGATGCTTCATCTCCTAGGGTTAGTTTTTTTGGATGTATAGGGTTTTTGAAATTCTTGTTTATTGTAAAAAGGCCTTCATATCCTCATCGTAATCATATTCTTATGAATGAGCACAATCGTCACATCTCTTCTCAGAGATAAGCCACCACCACTCTAGCAAGCTTGTTTCCGCTACATTTTACAGATTCAGCTTATTTCCTTATCGAATAGAAACCAGTTTTACTGTATATCTGTTATTATATGTTAAGAATATTTTGATAATAATTTGTATTCATTTCATTCAGCAAATATATTCTAGATCAATGGTATCAGAGCGGTCTGCTCCTTGTCGTTCTTAATTCATGTCCCCAATGAGGTCAAGATACAAAGAATTGCATCTCAAGCTTGTTTCTCTTCAGGACAAAAGATATCGCATGCCCAAACAACCTCTCATGGAATAAGAAAGGAAATACGATGGGACAATAGATCCCTTCAAATGTTGTTCAAGGCATCCCTCGCGCAACAGAGGAATGGGATGATGGATAGTTTTGCACGAATCCTTCGACGACTACCAACAAGCGATGCATCTTCCTCAAACGGAGGCATCGCCCCCTTCAAGGTACAAATAAACTTCGATATTCTTATATTTTAAGGTCAGATAGACACAGATGCAGTAGACAAATGGTTGAATCTCCTAGAAGGGTATTTCTCTATCCATAACTTCTCGAATAGAGAAAAGATTACTTTTGCACTCCTCAAAGTCGACCCCCATGTAAAATATCGGTGGGAAACTTTATATGAGAAAAAGGAAATAGAGGAACCCTCATTATTTATAGTCATAGCCACCTGGGATTCCTTCAGGGATGATATTAAGGATCAATACTAGCCTGTTGGAAGTTATGACAACCTATAAACAAAATGGACCACGCTACGGTAGGAGAGAGACCAAGCGGTGCCTAAATTAACAAATATATTCCATACCTTGCACACCAAGTTGGGTATCAAATATTTTGAACAATATCTAGTGCTCAAGTATCAATCTTCATAGATAAATCCAGGTCAAAATGGAGTTTTTGGACATCTCATCCTTGGGAGCGGCCTACCGATATGTCGTCAAAATCGAGCAGAAGCTCAAACAAAAGACGCGACAATTTGGGCTTGGGAACCCCTCACAAAAAATTCCATGAAAGGGAAGCCCCAACCCACATAACAAAGGACAGAGAATATGGACATCCTCAAGACAACCAGTCCAGACCGCAAGCAAATAAGGAGATCGAAAATACAAAGAAAGATATCGGGAAGTGGTGAAACTTCCATAATATCCCCTGGCATAACACTATTGAGTGTCTCTCGAAGAAGTCGCTGGTGGTTGAGGTGAAAGCCTCTAAATCAAATGTGGGTTCCAAATATTAGTTAGAACCAGAAAGGGGAGACAAATCATTGATGCAGAACCCAGTGCTACTGTTGATACCACCAAGCTCCAACTTGGTGAACTAGACAAGCCAGAGGAAGGAGATCACCTTTTTCATTCACAGATGTGGGTGATGGGTACCCCACTACACTTCATTGTTGATAGCGATAGCCAGAAGAACCTCACTTCAGCAAAGGTTTTCAAGCGACTTGCCCTGCCAACAACATCTCACCTACAACCCTACACCATCGGATGGCTCTGCCAAGGAAGAGATATCTACGTCAGCCAACAATGTTGTCTATCATACGACATCAATCCCTTCAAAGACGATTTATCATGTGATGCTTCCCCTCTCRAAGTTTGTAATGTTATTTTGTGCCAACCATATTTTTGGAAACTTCATGTTGTATATGAGTCTAGACCTCACAGTGTTATTATTACTTTGAACAAGAAATTATATAGGATACCCGAGATAGTCCCACCCAGTATTATTTCCTTGRTCTATGCCAAGCAATGCRGAAAGGTCATATCTCAAACATGGATGTTTGTCTTCTTTGTGATTCGCTCTTAAAATGAGCTAAATATCGTAGCCAAATCTAGGGTCTCCACAACTGACCTCTCCACACAATAGAATCAAATGGATAAGGCCATAGAAGAATACTTATATATCTTCTCTTCAACTACAGGCGTACCTCTACAATATCAGGTCAAGAACCCCATCGATCTAACCCTCAACACACCGCTGCCCAATGGGAAATTCTACTATCGCTCTCTATTAGAGAATGAGGAGATCAAGCGACAGGTCCAAGAATTTCTCCACAAGGGGTACATCCATCCCATCTCATCACCTTTCGGGAGCCCAATCATGATGCTATAGARGAAATATGGAACCTGGCGACTCTGCATTGATTACCRGAACCTAAATAAAATCACAGTAAAAAAATGGTACCTGATTCCCTAAATTGACGACCTCCTTGATAAGCTCACAGGGGCCAAATACTTCAGCAAGATGGATCTGAAGTTTATATACCACTAGGTCTCGATAGAACAAACAAATGAATGGAATACCACCTTCAAGTCAAAGGAAGGTATTTTTGAATGGTTTTTCATTCCCTTTGGTTTGAAAAATTCTCTAGCCACTTTCATCAGGATGATGGACGATATCCTATGACCATTCACTAATAATTTTGTAGTGATGTATCTGGATGACATTCTCATTCAGAACAAGACTTGGGTAGAACACTTGTAGCATATTCAACAAGATTTTCACACACTGCAGCAGCACTAGCTCTATGCCAATTTGGAAAAATTCTCCTTCGGCATGGACAAGGTTCATTACTTGGGCTACATCGTTGATCAACATGGTCTATATGTGGATTCAACCAAATCCCAAGTCATCCGTGACTGGCCAGCCCCAACCACACTCACTAAGCTTCAGAGCTTCTTGGGCATTGCCAATTTCTACCATAGGTTCATTTTGGGCTTCTCCCATAATGCATGGGACCTCAGCCAAGTAACCAGTGGTTGTGGTAAGGTGAAATTTGTGTGGGGCCCAACAACAAGCGTTTGATGATTTGAAGAAATACTTTTGCTCAGCCTAAGTACTTTCATTATCGAACCTACAACAACCCTTTGAGATCAAGAAAGATGCTTCAGACTATGCTTTGGGTGTCGTTCTCACTCAACACAGCCACCCCATGGCCTATCATAGTGAGACACTATCATATGTTGTCTGTAATTACCCTAATTACAACAAAGAAATGTACTCCATTGTGAAATCCTACCTCCAGTGGAGAAATCACAATCTTGGGAAGGAGACAATCATCCACACTGATCATAAGGCACTGTAGTTCATGCAGACACACAAAAAATTGTATAATGACCGCCATCAAAAGTGGTCCCCATACTTGCAACAATTCCACCTTAGCATCAAGTATAAAACAAGAAGCACCAACCACGTCGATGATTTCCTCAGCTGACCTCCAGTGACGACACTCACCACGATGCTAGACTCTTGCAGCCATGAGACCTCTGGATGGCCCCAACTCTATGAGGCAAACCCAAACTTCACCAACACCTACCAAATGTTGGGCGCAAACATAGTTTTCCCTAATTTCCATCTTCAAAATGGGTTGATGTGTCATCTAGGAAATATCTACATTCCATCAAGCAAGTGGGTGAATATGATTTGGGAAGCCTACTACATTTGAGTGGCAGGACACTTCGGCATCGAAAAGAAATTGGAAATGTTGCAGAAACATTTTTACTGCCCGAAACTTCGACATGAGGTCAACAAGTATATCAGGTCCTACACTGCCTGCATAATTGTCAAACCAAACACTAAGAAACAGGGCATGTACACCCCTCTTCCTACTCTTGACATGCCATGAGAATACATCTCAATGGACTACATCTTGGGGCTCCCGTCCACAAAGCAGGGCAATGACTGTGTTTTTGTGGTTTTGGATCACTTTTCTAAGATGGAGATTTTGGCCGCCTACAAGAAGAGCATCACAGCAGAGGCCACTAGAAATATCTTCTTTGAATGAGTCTAGGTACATTTTGGAAGCCCACAAACCATTGTCTCAAATTAGGAAAGTCGATTTCTCAACACATTCTGGTCAAGCCTCTATTCACTGTTGGACACCAAGCTCACCAAATCCATGGCCTTCCATCCCCAAACAGATGGCAAAAATGACGTCGTAAATCGAATGATTGTGCATATCTTACACATGTATAATTCCAAGCACCCTCGCACATGGGATGAGAGTCTCCCATATGTTCAACATGGCTATAAATTATCCCTGCATAGCTCAACCGGCCACAACCCCTTTCAGGTGGGGTTGGGATTCCAACCATTGGGTCCCATGGATTTTGCACTACCCCTTGCAGTCACCTCGACCGACTCATCTTCTGATCCAACTGAATTTTACAAAGCCACCTGGTTCATCAAGCGGATCCAACACATCTTCCAATAGGTTCAGGATATCCTACAAAAATCTAATGACAAGTACAAGCAACACCATTATCAATATCGGGTGCCACATAAGTTTTAGGTGCGCAACAAAGTTTGGTTACACTTGCAAAAAGAGAACCTTACAGGACCCCATTGGAAGTTTCTCCCACTCTGTTATGGGTTGTACACCATCACCAAGGCTGTGGGTGATAATTCTTTTGAGCTCAACATTCCTCCTTTCATTGGCTTGCACCCAGTGTTCAATGTGGATATCCTTCGACCGTATTTCCCACCATTATTGGACACCTCAGAGACAACAAAACAACTGACACCAATAGAGCTCAACCTCGACTACATAAAATAGGAATCCAGTGATCGAATTGTGAAAAAACACATCAAGGGAACTCGCTAGCAAAGGATCCAACTTTATCGAGTTGTCAAAGCAAGGAAGCTCCCGCACCATGGCAAGTCACTCACCCGGGGCCAAATTCAACAGAAATTTTCTCATCTGATGGGGGAACTCAACGCAATGGATACCATTTATTCCTAAGGGTGTATGATTGATCCATATGTATTTCAGTGGCCTCCCACCTATTCCAACTTGCTCATTTTGGCATTTTTCTAGTTTGGTAGTTTTTTCCTTAGTTTTCAGGTCCTTGAATTGCGGGGTCATTTTGAGGCCCTTAACAACTTTTTTTAGGGCTCGCCACATTTAGAATGAACTTTGATAGATAGTAGAAAAATGTGTATTCCTCGAATATACATTTCCAATGGGCTATCGTGCACCTAAAACAAAGATCTTATGCAAAAGTTTCGACCCGAGGAAGTTGATGTACTAACTTACCCAAACATGGCCCACATGACTTTTGGCGCTTCATCTCATAGGGTTAGGTTTTTTGGATCTCTAGGGTTTTTGAAATTCCTATTTATTGTAAAAATTCCTTCAGAGCCTCATTGTAATCATGTTCTTTCGAATGAGCACAACCCTCACATCTCTTCTCATAAATAAGCCGCCACCATTCTAACAAGCTTGTTTCTGTTGCATTTTACATTTTCAACTTATTTCCTTATTGAATAGAAACCATTTTTACTATATATCTATTATTTTGTGTTAAGAATATTTTGATAATAATATGTATTCATTTCATTCTCAAAATATATTATGGATCAATGGTATCAGAGTGATCTTCTCCTTGTCGTTCTTAATGCATGTCCCCAACGAGGTTAGGGTACAAACAATTGGGTCTCGATCTTGTTTCTCTTGAGGAAAAAATATCTAGCATGCCCAAACAAACTCTCATTGGAGTTGAAAAGAAAGACAAAGGGATAGGATATCCCTTCGAAATTTTTCTTGAGAAATCCCTCATGCAAAAGAGGAACAAGATGATGGATATTTTTGTACAAATCCTTCGACGGCTACCAACAGGTGACGCATCTTCCTCAAACGGAGGTGTCGCCCCCTTCAAGGTAGAAATCAACTTCAATATTCCTATATTTGAAGTTCATATAGATGCAGATGTGGTAGACAAAAGGTTGAATCTACTAGAAGGGTATTTCTCTGTCCATAACTTCTCGAATAGAGAAAATATTACTTTTGCACTACTCAAAGTCGTCCCCCATGTCAAATATTGGTGGGAAATGTTTTGTGAGAAAAAGGAAAGAAGGGAACCCTCATTATTTGCATTTGTAGTCACTTGGGAGTCCTTCAGGGATTCTATTAAGGAAAAATACTACCCTGTTGAAAGTTATGACAACATGTACACAAAATGGACCATGTTGTGTAGGAAAGAGACCAAGCAATGCCCGAGTTCACAAATATATTCCATACCTTGCGCACCAAGCTGACTATCAAATATTCTTAGTGACATTTGTTGCTCAATTATCGTGGTGGTCTACATAGAAACATCCAGGCTGAAATGGATTTTTTGGACATCTCATGTGTAATGTACCTCAAAAACTGTCACAAAAAAAAAAAAATGTTTGTACATTTATCCATGAAAAGTTCTGAGATTTCAAGCAAGTAAGCTTTCTATTATAAGGCTTGAGTCTGAAAGTTTGTTAGAATCCTTACTGTCATTGGTTGTCCTGACCATTCAACTTAAAGTTTCCTAATCGATGAAATAAAAGTGTTTACTCTTCACTTCAATGTTTATCTAAGATCCTATAATTTATAATTACTTTTCTATCTGTTTGTGCCTATAAACGCTACCACAGTCTTAAAAATACAAGTAACTTTGGGATTTTATGGCCAATTCCCTACATAAAAATATTACCATATGTTTGCAATACAAATGACTTGTAATACGGTATGTTACTTCCATACCTCTATCTGGAATGAAGACTCTACAATCAACACACAAAAACTCCCGAAAATCGTGAAAAGTGACCAACATGTCGGGATTTCAGAGTTCGGGATTTCATGAGTACAACAGCCAACATCAACGCACAACAATTCCCAAAATCCTGAAAAGTGACTAGCATTTCGAGATTCCGAAATTCGGGATTTCACGAGTACAACAGCCAACATCAAAGAACAACAATTCCTGAAATCGTGAAAAGCGACCAGCATTTCGACATTTTGGAGTTCAGGATTTTGCGAATACAACAACTAACATCAACACAAAACAATTCCCGAAATCGCAAAAAGTGACCAGCATTTCAGGATTTCGGAATTCGGGATTTCACGAGTACAACAGCCAACATCAACGCACAACAATTCCTGAGATTGCGAAAAGTGACCAGCATTTTAGGACTACGGAGTTCGGGATTTCGTGAGTACAGAAGCCAAACATCAACAGATACAAACCTCTGAAATGTGAAACAAAGGGAATGTTGGACTAGTGCTTCGGGGTTTTGGGTTTCGAAACTTTGTGAGTTCAAGTGCCCCAAACTTCAACATATACGAACTTCTGAAATTCGAAAAGGAAAAGTGGGGCCTACATTTCAGGGTTTCAGGGTTCGGGACTTCATGAGTTCAAGTACCCCAAACAAAAACATATGAAAATTTCCAAAATGCGAAAAAGGAAAGGTGAGACCCGCATTTCGGGGTTTTGGGGTTCGGGACTTCGTGAGTTCAAGTACCCAAACAACAACATATGAAAACTTCTGAAATGCGAAAAAGGAAAGGTGAGACCCGCATTTCGAGGTTTCGGGGTTCGGGACTTCGTGAGTTCAAGTACCCAAACAACAACATATGCAACTTCCGAAATGCGAAAAAGGAAAGGTTAGACCTGCATTTCGAGATCTTAGGGTTCAGAACTTCGCGAGTTCTAGTGTCCAAATATTAACATAAACAAACCTTCAAAAATGCGAAAAAGGAAAAGTGAGTACTGCATTTCGGGATTTCGGGGTTCGGAAATTCACGAGTTCCGGTATCAAAACATCAACATGAACAAACTTCCGAAATGTGAAATAAAAGCAAGGTGAAAGGGTGTGGGACCAACACTTCGGGATTTTGGGATTTGGGGTTTGTAAAAGCAAGGGAACTTCGTATAAATGTAACCAGCAAGTCCCGAATGCCGAAATTCACATTATTTTCATAATTCTAAGATTTTTACCTTGTACTAGTATTCTTACTTTCGTTCTGTGGAACAGTAGGTGTAGAAGGATTCAATATCTGTTTACTTATCAGAATTCCCAAAAAAAATATAACTTCTGAGTTTTATACGCATATAATTTATAAAAGGGGTACAATAGGGTAACAAGTTCTATAAAAGGTAACTCCTATTATGTTCGCTCAGAGCCTCTTTAAAAAATGCATTAAACGTCAACAGTACTAGATCTGTGCATCTATGTAAATACAAGAATAAGAATATCATTCCATCAGAGTTTGGATGTCTATTACGAATTTCATGACGACAGACAGACAAATTACATTCACGAAGGTAATTTCACCTTCTGCTCTTGCCCATCCCATTGCCCAGGGGGATCTTCCTAGCATTCATTTGGACCATACCCACTGGGGCCAGCCTCACTCCTATGACTATTATATAGACCCCGCCATGCACCCCACGAATAAACCTGCCATTCACCCCACGGAACTATTGACATCACCTCCCCTGCGGCCTAGTTCTATATTCAAGGTGGGGCCCGACCCTCCTATTCCTGGCATTTCGACAAACCCAGTCATGCTATTCCTATCATTCATTTATACCTACATAGCTCTCCTTCATGTCTCGCTTCTTCAATATGCCTTACCTATTTAGCACAGAGAATATACCGCCTATGTATTTTGTGCATAGAGACAATTATTATTATTATTGTGTGTGTTTCAAGTGCTTTTCTCTCCCCGGTCCGTTTACACCGATTACGGGAGCTGTTTCGATGCATGTCTGAGCGATCTATGTCTCCTAAATCGAATCAAACTTCTCTCAAGCACAAGAAGCATCCGGCTCATAACAAAGTGGCTCGGGTTCGTTCGAGAGGGAAATGACAATGGAATGGATGGAGACTATAATAGAATGATCCATCTGACAGGCCAGAAGCGTGATCCATGGATCTCCGATCGGGCTTACTTCCTTTTCTGATCTGATCTTATAATTGAACAACAATTTGGAAAGTTATTCATGAGAATATCCCCAGCCCCGATGCATTGTCAGAAGGAACAATAGTTGACGGCAATGGTCTCTGATCCTTCTGTTTGCTTCCCACGCTACCCCACCTAATAATCATGTAGATAGTCCCTATTTAGGTCAGAGGGAAGAGGGAAAGAGGGAGCTAGCTAATTGAGAGGCTTGTATTTTTGTTCGTTCAATTCAAAGGACAGGCGGATACATGAAGTGAGGGAATTCTGTTCGAATTGGAGAGAAGCAGGCTTATGGAATTCACTTCCCATCATTGATTTCCTCCTTGTGGTCTGCTTGGTGAGTGAATTCGGTTGGTATTTACATCAATCAATGTTGTTTTCTGGTCCTTACCCTCTTACTTTACGAAGGCACACGGAAGTCCAGGAAAGGACTTAAATGCCTCTTACTTGACGAATACCTTTATCAAATGGAAGAAAAGAGGCTGAAATGCCAGTCTTTGTCTCTAACTTTACGAAGTCTCACTTTCACTCAGAATATGCTTATAAATAATGACACGACACTAGGTTAGAGATAGAATAAAGAGAAAACACAACACCATGATGAATTTCGGGCTTGAACTGTATCAAATACACCTTTTCGAACTATTAACGACTTAATTTCATTTCATTTCATTAAGTGGGCTAAAATATACGTGAGATAGAGAACATCAATAGCTTTTTCTTTTTAGCGCTAACGTGGGCTAACATAGAGAAATTGGAAATAAGTGTTTCTTTTACGTGCATTAAGTATATTATTTCGATCACTAGCTAGGGCCAAGGAAATAAGTGGTGCGTTGTTGGTCATTATTTATATATGTAAGGATGAAGGGCTCGCCTGACCAGTTCATTATATAGATATCTCTTTCTACTCCACTTCATCTATTTTAGCCCAACTACTTCATTAATATGATCGATTATGAGAAAGGTAGGGATGTGTAGTTTGCGAAGGAATCAACATAGTTCCTTCGTACTGATTGAGGGATCCCTTATCCTGATCTATCTGAGCAAACAAAGACATTCGATGCTAAGATGTGTAACCTTGGCAAAGCTCTCCCGACAAGGACAAGTAAGAAATCAAGTTCTCCTTGGAAATTAGCCATGTTTACCTTGAATGCTTCACTCTTTGTCCTTGTTCCTCTCCCTCCTGCATCGGAAGAGCTTGTTCCTCTATCATTTAAGAAAGAGAGTAAGGGGAAGAATGGCTACCTCAGGCCCGGGGACAAGCGCAGGGTTGCCCTCTTCCTCACCCATATGATGAGTGAGCATTAGCCTATGGTCGAGTGAGCTTACGCTTCCTCAAGGTAACCCGAGCGATGAGATTCTCCTTACACCCAAGACAAGGGATAAGAAACCTCTAGGAGGCAAGGGGAGAAGAAGTAAAACCTCTGGCAGTGCATACGAGGACGAGCGGACCACCAAAGGGTAGCATAGCCACCATAGTTTGCACTATAGGACGGCTTTACTGAAGATCCCATTGCAGATAGGAGGGCTTCTTATCCCGTAGTCCTAGGGTGCTAAAGTGTTTCCCTTATGAGCGCAGGGTTGCCCCAAGGTAACCTGAGCAAGCTTCCCCTTTTCCTCTATAAAGAAATATTGATTGTACGAGCTCTTATCAATTAGTGTTTGGGGCAAGTTGTTAAACAAATATTTCATTTCTTGCTCGTTGATATAGAAGATTAAGAATCTCCTCAACCGGGTCCACAAGTGGCAATAGAATGCATTTGGTCTTAATAACTGGGCCTTTTTCTATGGGTTGTACCAATCCACTAACCCTCTTATGAAACTTTAAGTAGGATTTCATCTCCGACACCTCAATTGGTGAAGTATTCCACCTATTTTACCTTAACCAGTCTTCTACCTCTGACACCCATTTAACCAAGGATTTCACTTCAACTAGGATTCTACTTAGTGGAGGAGTAATTGGTTCCATCTAGTGAATAATAGTAATGGTTTTCACTTGGTGAAGAGGAATAACTGTATCTACCTAGTGAAGAGGAGTAACTGTTTCCACCAGTGGAGAGGAGAACCTGTTTCCACCCCAACTGGTGAAGAGAAGTAATTGTTTCCATGAGGGAATAGGAGTTGTTAGGTGAGCCAAGAAAATACCCAATATGAAGGAATAGGAGCCGTTAGGCGAGGGAATAATTAGAACACATCATGTAGGCCGCAATTAGAACACACAATATTTAGAACACACTATGTAGGTGGGAACGTACCATGTAGGCGGGAATACATTATGTAGGCGGGAACATACCATGTAGGAGGGAGTACACTATGTAGGAGGTTATTCAAACACACTATGTATAGCCTCCTATATATGAGTAACTATCAGCGAGCTACTTTGTGATCTGAGTGATACTCTATCTTCACTAACCGAATATAGGTTGACACCCTTACAGTTGTTACCGGAAGCTACTAATACAATACATTAGCTCACTGAACCAGAGCTAAACCAACCTGCTAACTCCAATAGTTGAGGTAGAAGCAGTGACCGAACCCTCCCTCGTACTTCTCTTGCTCAGCTGATATTCCTTTAGGTCAGCCGAGAATATGTATCCTGTTCMTAGGGCTTCTTCTTTCATACTACTTTGAGAACATTCACTTTATATATGAGATATAACATCTATAGCAATTAGCGGAGGAAGGCAACGCCTCCCTTTGACATCTTCCAACCCGTCTACTTGTTGCTCGGACTAGACCAGTTGTGTTTTACACCTACTTACTCAACCCTTATTGCATTCGCTTCACTTAGCAAGGTTGGAAGTGATTGGCCTAGCGGGGTTGGAACTTACCTTCACCTTTAGCAGGGTTGGCCTATGACCTCACCTCCCTAGAGAGAGGGAGTCTTTCAATTACATATATATTGATTTGAGCCGATTCCCCTTCCTATTTCTACTTACCTCCCATTCCCAAACTCTTCCAATCTTRCATTTCCTGAGGTGGCAGCRGAGCTGGCTGCTGATTCAAATTCCCCGCTCCTTGTTCATTCCACTAGGAGGAAAGCACTCTGCTCCACCCTCCGGAACCAATTATCCCACCCCCCACCCCTATATTCTAAGTTCGGGGAGAGGAAGGAGAACGATCCACCCTCACTAAGATTGGAAAAATATAATTATATGAAGGAACTATACTATTGAAGAGAAGGCGCTCACTACTCAACTATCCATTTTTTGGATTCACCAACTTCGTAAATAATCCGCTTCCCTCTCCCACTCATCCGGAATGGCTAAGGCAAAACAAATAAATAATGGGAATGGGGAATTTATATGTTGTGTGGGATAAATCACATTATGAGGGTTGTTGCTTTAGATCCGATAAGACCCATTCCTTTCCCTTAATCTACCCTAGTCTATATACCTCATTTCTTTGAATCGGAATTTGATAGTTGGAAGGGCTCTACAAGGAGCTGGATCTCTTCGTCCCCATCGACTAATCGAAGTATATATATATATATATATATATATATATATATACTTCGGCAGTCAAATGTGAACATTCCAGCAGATGTATTATAACTATATATAGATACAGATTTCCTTCACACATATTCCTCACACGAAAAGATATTATCATTCAATTAGTTTACTTTAACGCAATTAGATATAATCACCCAACAGATACATGACATCAATCACATGTAGCCATTCAAAATAGAGAAGGGTAGATCAACATTTCTTAATCCAATACGCGGAAAGACAAAGGTAACAACCACATTCCTCCCAACCATAGAATAGGGAAGCCAAAGTCACTTGCCCAATTCACCCCCTAGCCTAACCATGAATCCATGAGGAAGAAATTGGAAACTCCTTCTCAGCAATGTCCTTTAATTCCAACAGTTATCCTCCTGCCTCACACTTACTCAACAGTGCTCATAATAACAAGGAAAATATGTTTCAGCAGGCTCCTCTTGCCTCACACTCAATCCGTAGTGCTCATAATAGCAAGAGATCTCAAAAATCCTTTCCCAGCATACTTGGCAGCGTCCTGCCTCCTCGCATATGCTATTTATCAATTTTTGCTCGAGTCTTTTTTACCTCCTTTGGGGATTTTCACAGCTCTCTTAATCCCTGATTTTTAGGGGCTTCCAGTGGCCAAATCTCTGATTTTCCACTTCTCATAATCATCCTAGAGGCAATTCCAACATGTTCCCCACTCATGGAGTCATGGTCAGCTGATTTTAACATGGTTGTTCCATTTGTCCTCCTGCAATTAATATAAATATTTTGTTGTGATACAAGTGTCATAGTCAAATAGTTAGTTGAGGCCAAATAGATCTCTGCCCAATAGTCACAATAATTAAATACAATTACTAAATTTGAAATTCGGAATTTAGATTAATGGAAAAAAAAATTCCAGATTCGAATTTGCCAAAAGCATAAACAATTTTTTAGCACACAAAAATAAAAATATTTTATTTTTGGGGGATGTCACATCATGATTGGGAGAGACCTACCGATATGCCAACAAAATCAAGCAGAAGATCAAACAAAAGACATGGCAATTAGGGCCTGGGAACCCCTCACAGCAAAATCTAGGAAAGGGCAACCCCAACCCATAGAACAAAGGACAGAGAAAAGATACATAGCCTCAAGACAACTAGTCTAGGCCGCAATAAAAGGACATCAGAAAGACAAAGAAAGATATCTGGAAGTGGTGCAACTTCCATAAGATTTCCTGACATAACACTTTTGATTTCCGCTCTAAGTAGTCACTAGTGGCTGAGGTAAAAGCCTCTAAATCAGTTGTGGGTTCCGAATCTGAGTCAGAACTATAAAGGGGGAGACAGATCATTGATGTGGAACCCAGTACTACCATTGCTACCACCAAGATCCATCCCGATAAACCAGACGATCCAGAGGAAGGTGAGCGTCTTTTTCATTCACAGATGTGGGTGGAGGGTACCCCACCGCACTTCATCAGTTATAGCGGTAGCCAGAAGAACCTCATCTCAACAGAGGTTGTCAAGAGACTCTCCTTGCCCACAACATTTCACCTGCAACCCTACACCATTGTATGGATCTTCCAAGGAAGCGACATCTGTGTCAGCCAACAATGTCACCTTTCATATAGAATCAATCCCTTTAAAGATGAGGTATTGTGTGATGTTTCCCCTCTCGAAGTTTTTTATGTTCTTTTGGGCCAACCATATATATGAAAACGTCATGTTGTATATGAGTGTAGGCCTCGCAGTGTTATTATTACTTTTAACAAGAAATTGTATAGGATACCCGAGGCATTCCCACCCAGTGCTATTTCCTTGATCTCTACCAAAAAATGAAAAAAGGTCATATCTCAGACAGTGAAGTTTGTCTTCTTCATGATTCTGTCTCAGAATGAGAGAAAGAGTGCATCCACATCTAGGGTCTCTATTGTTGGGAAATAATACCCTACGGACTAGCAAACTAGGGTCAGATTTGCATGCAGATTTTGACCTTAAAGAAATGACCTTTTAACCTACCGCCCGAAACTTAAACACCTCTTTAAAGACACATGAATGGAAAGGAACTACTAACCTTTTTACTGATGTTTGGTGTAGATCCTTCATTGCACTTTGCCCGCTTACTTGCGCTGCTCCTTCTAAAGTTCACCTGAAATCAAGACAAAACACTATGCATGCATGCTATTTTTCTACTTGAGGGTTAGAAATTAAGCATAAATTGCACAAATCATAAATAACTCATGCATTGGGATGGGAAAAGTATTCTTTTATTATTTTCAAAATGAATCAACTTACAATCAAAGTTGAGACCGACCACCGCTCCTTGATCCTGATCCTGGGCTCCTCCTCTTCTTTGTCCTCCAACTGCTTTGTGTTAATTCTCCTTAGGCTTGAGGAAAGGCTAAAGGGTTGGGACAAATGGATTTGGAAAATGGGCAGAGTTTCTTTGCTATATTTTTCCTCCTCCAAATAGTACCCCTACCCCTTGTTTTATTGGCTAGAAGGAGCTAGGGTTTTGGACGAACTCTTGGCCATGCATGGACAGGAGTTTCAGTTAACTAACCCATAGCTTTTTGTCCCATCGGTAACTTTCCTATTTTTATGCTTTGTTAGGTAAACGCGGGCTGTAGTAGGCCTGCCAACATTCCAATGCGTGCAGTAGTGGGTTAGGGCTCGTGTACCTTGACCCAAGAGGATTTTCAAAGAGGTTTTTTCAAGAGATGTTTTGGCAATGAAGGGATATGAGTTGGCCTGATGCCAGGTAAGCATGTGTGGTGAAATTTAGGGTTATAATAGATGCCCCCTAATGTGTGAGGTCATATGGGCATATAATGGTCGAAATACATTACCAATTCTTTACCAATCTGTACTGATATGATGAATGAGTGAGCCCAAGAATAAGGAATTAGAAGGTGCCGTCTGCAAAATAACAAATGTCTCACCGAGGCGGGCATACCCATGCTCCGAATAAAATAGAACCATGGATACCAATCAAATACACTGTAGATCCATGTCAAATAACTATAAAGAGTATCCGCGAATAATAAACAGCGAAGCTACATCTCGAAATCAGAAAGATATACATATAAAGTTCCATCTCCCAGAAGTTGATTCAGCCTGATGGCTGTACTTCAGAGCTCGAGCAACAACTTCAAAATATTCTAAACTCAGGTAGGAGTGTAATATGAGTGTACGAATGCACTACCCAGAGGTCTCTGATGGCTCATCGGTTATGGACTTGATAATCTTGATGATCGGACTGAAGGCTTCAGTGATTTCGAACAAAGACTTGATTGGACGTTCAGGATGGCTGGGTATGCGGACAAGAGACATATTGCAGAGGGGATGACTCAGGCTCGGTGATAAAATTCCCTTGGATAATAGCACAACCAGTGATAAGAATCAGGCAGCATATCTATTAATCATAAGTCTATGAAGCAGGAGGCAACGCAAACTCTCCATATGTTTGGAAGAGTAACCAAATGGTGGAGGAAACAACTCTATATAGCGAGCAAATCTTCCTAAGGTTGTACTACATCCCATAGTCTGATGATCAAACGGACATATGTGCTTCATCCAAGGGTGAATCATTATGCTGCCAATAAAGAAAATACTTTTCCCATCCTCTTTTTGGGGTATATTTGATTTTTTTGTTCTTTTTGATAATGTTTGAAAAAAGAATAAAGGAATATTACGTTACAATGGAGGAACGA
>ML779850.1:210349-239253 GCA_009831015.1 Picea engelmannii | reverse complement strand
GGTGCCCCCTTGCTGACGGGGGGTTGCATGTAGTGTAATCAATCCCCCACTTAGTGAAGGGACCAACTGTGATGACAGGAAACATAGGAGCTGGATGTTCCCTCATCTTCCGAGAGAAGATTTGGCACGGATGGCACTTCTTGACCAACTCGATACAATATTTGATAAGTGTGGACCAAAAGTAACCTGCTCGTAAAATATTTTGGGTTGTTTCCAACCCAAATAAGTGACCTCCACAAGCTCCGGTATGACAATCGTTGAGCACTATGACAGCCTCCTCATGAGTGAGACATCGATGCAAGATACAGTCTACACCTCTCTGATACAACGTATCATTGAGTATGAGATAATTCTTAGCCTGATGGTGTATCCTCCGACACTCATCACGAGAAGCAGAGGTGGGGCACTTCAAAGTCTGGAGATAGATCAGTATATCTTTGTACCAGGGGTCTGAAGATTCAATCAAAAACATATCCCCCTGAATAGGTGATTCCTCAGATACAATGTCACCTGACTCAACCGGCAGTTCCGAAATAAGTTCTGCAAAGACCAATGACTTCTTGGACTTTGCTGAAACGAAGTCTAAGTCAAATTCTTGGAGGATGACCGTCCATCTACTGATTTTTCTGCCGATAACTCATCATGTCAACATGTACTAGAATGGATTCAAGACAACAATGACGGTGGTCTTGCGAAACACAACATAGTGACGGAACCGTTGAACAGCATGAACTGCTGCCAACGCAATTTTTTCTAGATGGGAATAATTAAGTTCCGGCCCTACGAGGCCTCAGCTCAGGTAATAGATCACGTATTTTGAAAATGAATCATGTTCCTGAACTAAAACCATGCCTATAGTTGACTCTACGGCAACCAGATATAATAAGAAATCCTTGTTATAATTAGGTGGTCGTAGTAGAGGCGCGGTTGTGAGGGCATGTTTTAATGCGTCGAAAGAGCATTGAGAGGCCTCGTCCCAAAAAAAATGAACATCTTTCTTAATTAAACGCATAAATCCCTTGGTGATTTCGGCATAGTTGGCAATGAAGCGTCGTAAGAAGTTCGCCTTGCCTTGAAGACTTTGAAGTTGTAAGATTTTGCATGTGAGGGGCAACTGGATTATTGCCTCCACCTTAAGAGGATCCACCATGATCCCTGTTGTTGAGACAATGAAACCTAACAAACATCCTGACATGACGCAAAAGCTGCACTTGTTGGGATTCAAGCGAATCCTGAAGTGGCGATAGCGTTCGAAGATTAGTCTGAGGTGCATAGGATGATCCTTTCGCTTGCGAGAGTGTGATGCTAAATCATCTAGAGAGGCCTCGACTATATGTTTGAGGTCATGAAACGCAAAAGACATGGCCCACTGGAAAGCAGCTCCAAAATTCTTGAGGCCAAAAGGCATCTTACGATAGGCGAATGTACCCCACGGACAAATGAATGTCGTTTTGTGTTGGTCCTCAGGTTTGATTTGGATTTGATTATATCCCAAAAAACCATCCATGAATGAAAAGGCTTCACAACCGGCACATTCATCAATGACCTGGTCGATGAATGGGGTTGGATAATTATCTTTTGGACACACCTTGTTCAAATCACAGAAATCGGTACATACACGAATCATGCCTTGTTTTTTAACGACTGGCATGGGGTTTGACACCCATTGAGTCAAATGAATAGGGTAAATAAACCCTGTCTTGAGCAATTTATCAACCTCACTCTTGATGGTTGTTTCTTTCTTAGAATTAACTGGACGAAGTTTTTGTTGAACAGGCTTGACAT
This sequence comes from Picea engelmannii, assembly GCA_009831015.1. Classification (NCBI taxonomy): domain Eukaryota; kingdom Viridiplantae; phylum Streptophyta; class Pinopsida; order Pinales; family Pinaceae; genus Picea; species Picea engelmannii. The sequence continues at coordinate 237,468 of ML779850.1, read as the reverse complement.
CAGGATACGTTTTGATTTCATGTTCAACTATTTTCGGATCGATACCTAGCATTTCCTCATAAGACCAGGCAAAAACGTCATAGAATTATTTGAAAAGATCGGTGTAAATTTGAATCTCTTCGCGGGAGAAATCCGCTCCGACGAAGACATTTTCCATGACACCAGGGTTTCGGGAGATATTGATAGGTACAGTTTCAGCGATAGTCGCCATATTTCCCTCAGCATAAATTTCCTGTGTAGCTAAGAGGTTAATGGGACATGGCTGATCTCCCGTCATGGTGATGGTGAATTCTCCTACCATGATTCGGTTTAACTCTGGGAGGAAATATGATCTGTGATGAAGATCTTCCCAAGGTTTTTCCGGACTAGTCATCGCTTCGATCACTGCTTCGTCAGAAGGAAAGACTAAGTCCAACGAATCGGTGGTAGCAAGAGAACCTTGAGCCCAAATAGGCTCTGGAAGTGGATCCAACTCTTTTGTGGGAGTCGAATCAGGGTTAGATAAATCTTGCTGAACTAAAGAGTACGCTACTTCAGCGGCCGACAAGGGCATGGACATGCCGGAGTGCCCTGTCTCATCCATCGTGGCTGATGGGGAAGGAAGAATCCACAGATCCGTAAAGTAACTCATGCGGAACGACGAAACTTGAAAAATCTCAGCCTTGTGGTGATTCGATATAAAATTGACATCGTTATGAGGAGGTGGGTAATCAGAGGTACCCATCAAGGATGGGCACAAACCAACTCCTACGTTAACAACACTGGGTTGAGGATTATCAATCATGGGAACCGTGGATGCCCCCAAAGCTGGGTCAGGTCTAGAGAAGGACAATTGATCGATGGTCACTATCCGACCTTCGTGTGGAAACAACAAGACTCGGAAAACTGTAGAAACCATAGCTTGCATAGCATAAGTCCAACTCCGACCTAACAAGAGATTATAGTCAAGGGGAGCATCGACTACCTCTACTTCAACGCACACAGTCTTCCCTCCTAACTGCAAAGGGAAATAAGGAACGATACCATGTGGTCGGAAAGAACGACCGTCGAACGCAGTGATGAGAGTAGGTGATGGAGACAAAGCGGGCTGACCAATGGATTTCCAACATGCTAACGACATAACGCAATTTGAAGCGCCCTCGTCGACTATCGTGCGGAATATGTTCCATGTAAAACTTTTCGTGGGATGAGCCACTACTATCTGAAACGCCACGTGGTAAGGCAGACGAGGTTTTAATTCGGTTGTATCTAACATGATGGTACCCAGGTTACAAGTCTCAGTAGAGCCTAAAGAAGTTAGCAAGGCTTTCCTCTGAGCAGGGCAACTTTGGAGGACCTCCAAACCGGACATTGCACAAGGGGTTTGTGATAAATCTTCCACCACAGAGTAATTCTGGGTGGCCCTTGCATTTGGGTTATGAGAAGCTTTCTTAAATGCACCCTTTGGAATGCGTGTCATTGTTTTGCCCAACGTCTTCTCGATATGTAGAGGAAGAGATGGGATCTCGGCTTCTTTACCCTTCTCAGAGGCACTTGGTTTACTATAGTCCTGCGCTCTAGTTGTTATTAAAGAATCACTCCTAACCATATATACATTCGCAGATGAGGAGTTGTTTGGAGGAGGGCAGGTTTCCTGGCTGCCCCCTTCGGCACTTATAGAGGCTTGAGTTAAATTTTGCCCATGCTGAAAGGGATTAGTCAACACGGCTTGTTGTTGTTGTGTGACAAACTTCTGGGCCTCTACAAGTTGAGTACATAGATGGGTTGGGTGGTCTTCCGCACACAAGTTGCACAGATACCTCGCCTTCTTCTTTTCCATGGTGCCCTCGCCATCATTATCGGTGGGTTTTTTCTCCCCCTTACCCTTCTTTCATTGTTTTTTCTTCCCTTCAGGCTGTTGGGTGGCCTTTGGGTTAGTCATCTACACAGAGTGTACTTCCGACGTTTGGGTAGGAGGAGCAACCAAAGCAGTAGTTTGGCTGGCCACTGAGTGTTGTATAGATAATTGTTGCAATTTCTTTGTCAATTGCTCAACGAGCTTGGTTTGTGCTAAACCAACAATACCATCGGCATGTGGTCCAACTCTCTGTCTATTTTTATCCAGTATCAATCGTGGCGCATCCGACAGTATGTTGTACAATAAACCAGACTGAGAATAGATAAGCTCAAACTGTTGATCCCTCATGATGGCATCTTCTTCAGAGAAAACTCCTGAAGTCATGACGTCTTTGGATAATTGTGGGACTAAAGACTTAAGGAACCACTCTAGTAGGAATGCTGGTGGGACTGGTACTTTGATTAGACTCTTTCGGCGTCTCCACTCTCGGATATGATCAGAGATATGGTCCATTGTCATCTGTTCGAAATTGGCAAGCAGCTCTGTGCCCGCATCGTATCTCACAGGTAACTGGAAATGGTTAAGGAAGGCCATTTCCAGTTCACCAAAAGAAGAATATCTTGAGCGATCGAGCTTGATGTACCATTTCACGGCACTCCCGATAAGAGTGCGTTGAAACAATCACAACTGGACGGAGTCATCTTTCAATGAGTTAGATGAACACCAAAGATGGAAGGTAGTCACGTGATCACCTGGATCTTTGTTATGATTGGCCTCGAACTTTGGAATGTCCAAAGGAAACTTTGTTGGCATAGGAGGCCAACGTGGATCGTGACAAATAGGATCATTTAACAACCTTGTCAAATCTGGGAAGTGTAATGTCGCCAGGAATGGTAGTTTGGGTTGCTGCTGATAGCCTGGGAAAAAGGGTCCTAGCCTGCTGATAGTTTGACTGGCACCAGGTTGCCAAGAAAATTTTAGCTGCTGGCCCAGATTTTGGCAGACACCATGGCCCTGACCAGCGCAAGGATTTTGCATATGTGGAGACATCATTGGTTGATTCGCCATAAAGGACATAGGATGTTGGTCATTCATCGTGTTTGATGGACTTTGGGAAGGATTACCCCATGCCGGTCCTGCTAGGAGAGGCATAGAAGTATGTCCAGGGTTCCATTGACTGTGGAAAGAATTACACCAGAATGACATTCCAGAGGAGGGAACAGATCCTTGTCCTGAGTTCCAAGGTCTTGCTATATGTGCCCCCGACACAGGAATAGTACCCTGCGTCAGAGTCGACTGTCCAAAAATGGGAGTGCCCCCATATGGGAAAGCAGTGGATGCGAAAGTGTTGTTACCAAACGTCCCGTTCCAAACAAATGGTGACAAACCGATCGACAGAGTTTGCGCAGGTGTTCCTTGACTCCCGGCTCCAAACGAACTTGTGTGTGCAGGCTGCCTGGCAAACTGTTGATGCAGACCACCAAGCGAAGGGGACGAAGGAGAGATATGACCTCCAGTGTAAGGAAAATAATTAAAAGGGACAAGAATTCCCCCAAGTTGACCTTGCAGAGGAGCGTTAGAGCTCCCTGCCCCCAGACCCAAAGTCTGTAAAGTGGAGTAAGTGAGTGCAGGACTTGTACTTGAACTAGGCATACCGTATGAGAACGGAGGGCTTGTCGCACTAGGTGTGAAGGGAGGTGTGGCCACCATGATAGATGGGGTCAGTCCACTGTGCGACGTAGTTGCAGATGAGACCATAGTGGCTCAGGCTGATGATGGAAAGTTAGGAGATGTTTCTCCTGTGGTAGCAACGGTGGTGGGAATGGAAGAATTCCCAGAAGAAGTAACAATATTTGGTTCCATAATTGTGTGAGGCACTGACAGGCGTTCGTAAAACTGGATGGGTACAATGACCGATGGCCAAGTATCAGTGGTTGGGGTTTCAACCGAGCTAAGATTGGCGATTGATTCCTCCGAGAGTTGTTCGTGCACAATTCTTTGTATCCCGATTGCTTCGAAAGACCCTTGTTGGTATAGCTTCCGCCTCAATGGTGGTGTGGGTGGCTCTAGTATAACCAGCGGCAGGCCCAGGAGCCTTCATGATCGGCGGAGCTCGGGATCCTCCACTGTGTGAGAATATCCAAGACACGCTAAGGTATTCTACATGATCAAACAGTAACACACACTAAAAAGGAATCCCCTCAGAGATAAGACAAGCAATCACTAACTATTTTGAAGAATAGTTACAACAACCAACACTAGAGAAACTTACCGGTGCAAGTGCAACTCGAAAACGGAAGCACCCTCCAGGTATACTCTGCAAAGCATGGAACGATGTCTGTCCTAGGTACTGTGGTATACCCCCACAGTCACTTGTGTATGTCCCTAAAAATATTGGCAACTAGTTTTCCAGCACGCGAATAGTCACCAGGCGGGTATAGTCGATAGTCGGGTAGACCAAAATGAGCAGGGTATCAAGACCGAAACCTATCAAGGGTATCGAGAGAAAATGGTCTGAAAGACAACTGAGGACCTCGAACAGATTCGAGACCCACGAAGCCTCATGGCAAATGCAAACGACGGAATCCCAAAACAAATCCTCGATATGTGTTCTCCACTACGCTTGGTCCAGCTTTGGAGGGGTTATCTCCGCTACCCTTCCTTATGCGACCTCGTGTTTATCCCCTATGTTAGAGGGGGGTCCCAGATAACTTCCATGAAACTGGACTTCTACACTCCCTATCACAGACTCCAATGTTTGGTTTTGAGTGGCCTTGGAGACTTTCCTCTCCAACCTAATCCAAGGCCCTAGTCCTGAACTAGTTTGTGAACCCTACAAACAAAAGTCTAATAGATTTTAAATTAGCGTTTCTTTTATGGGATTTTTTACATCACAGGATATGAAGATGAAACTGATGATGTGTAAAGACTCAAAGAAAAAATGAATGAAAAAATGTTGGAAACAAAAACTTTTACTAAATGCAAAAATCAATAACTTTTCACCTAGAAAGACTTCTTTTTCTTTTCAATTTTGCTAAGATTTCATGCAGCAAACATAAAGGAATTTTCGCTCGACTACGAGCTACTTATGCTCTAAATGCACTGCAAAAAATTATGAACAAAAAGACTTCTCCCTAGCTATCGATGCAACAACACAATCTTCAAACAAAGAAGAAAATGAAAAAGATATATATATATATATATATATATATATATATATATATATATATATTTATTTATTTAAGTGCTAAATGAAGCAACAAAGAGCAAATGTCGACAAGCACAAAACCAAGAAAACAAAACAAAATTCAGGCTTAAAGTGCAGATCGCAAAGAATCCAAGCAAAGACACACAATGGCAATCAAAAGCACAAATTCTCCAGCTTGTCTAAAAACCATAAAAAAAAATCTTTCTTTTTAATCTTTTCTATCAAATATTAACTAAGAAAAAATAGGCTAAGGATAAGAGGCCCTAACCTACTGACGGTGTGACCCTAGAATCAAACACCTGAGAGGAACACTTCTCACCACAAGAGGGGATGATTGCCCCACCCTGATTGAAAAGCAGCATGTCAATCACACTACTGTCACTGAAACAATACGCGTGCAAACGCGTGCTGAGCTACAACAAAGCACGTGTACCCGTGGGCTGCACTTGCACAGGCCATGTGTATGCATAAACTCTAAGACAAAACTAACACAGGAAGCCTAGACCAGAAAGAGGCCTCTGGTATTGATAACCAGGGTCTCTTAAAGGCTTGGATGCTTCTTCTTAACAGAAAAGAAAAAAATAATTGCAAGGAATAACAAAATGCAATAAATCAAACTGAGACAAGACTATGAACTAGCAAGACTCAGACAGGATCCAGAAAGCCCCCTGAGAATGTATAATTATGATAGGGAAGAGGAGGACCACCTCTCAAGCTCTCCGAACTCCCACACGCTACTGAAAACTCTACAACAGGCGTTCAAATGCGGGCTATAGAAGGTTAGGGCACGGGCACATGCGTGCAGGCCTTCTACAGGCCACGTGTACCTCTGTGTGTCCCGAAAATTGTCGTCAAGCAACAGTCAGGGAAAACTGGTATAAATAACCAGGCTCCCTGCTAGCTTAGTCCTTACTAAAAAATACAGGCAAAGAAATAAAAACTTTAATCTCTTAAACTACCCAAAAACCTCAACTAAATCCGGAAACCCTAAATAGTATCTCCCCAATGGAGTCGCCAATTCTGTTGTTGGGAAATAATACCCTACGAACTAGAAAACTAGGGTCAGATTTGCATGCAGATTTTGACCTTAAAGAAATGACCTTTTAACCTACCGCCCAAAACTTAAACCCCTCTTTCAAGACACATGCATGGAAAGGAACTACTAACCTTTTTACTGATGTTTGGTGTAGATCCTCTGTTGTGCTTTGCCCACTTACTTGTGCTGCTCCTTCCAAAGTTCACCTGCAATCAAGACAAAACACTACGCATGCATGCTATTTTTATACTTGAGGGTTAGAAATTAAGCATAAATTGCACAAATCATAAATAACTCATGCATTGGGACGGGAAAAGTATTCTTTTATTATTTTCAAAATGAATCAACTTACAATCAAAGTCGAGACCGGCCACCGCTCCTTGATCCTGATCCTGGGCTCCTCCTCTTATTTTTCCTCCAACTTCTTTGCGTTAATTCTCCTTAGGCTTGAGGAAAGGCTAAAGGGTTGGGACAAATGGATTTGGCAAATGGGCAGAGTTTCTTTGCTATATTTTTCCTCCTCCAAATAGTACCCCTACCCCTTGTTTTATAGGTTAGAAGGACCTAGGGTTTTGGACGAACTCTCGGCCATGCATGGCCAGGAGTTTCAGTTAACTGAACCATAGCTTTTTGTCCCGTCGGAAACTTTCCTGCTTTTGTGCTTTGTTAGGTAAACACGGGCTGTAGTAGGCCTGCCAGCGTTCCAATACATGCAGTAGTGGGTTAGGGCGCATGTACCTTGACCCAAGAGGATTTTCAAAGAGGTTTTTTTAGCACATGTTTTGGCAATGAAGGGATATGAGTTGGCCTGATGCCAGGTAAGCATGTGTGGTGCAATTTAGGGTTATAACAGTCTCTGCGACCAACCTCTCCACACAACAGAATCAAGTGGATAAGGTCATGGAAGAATACTCAAATGTCTTCTCCTCACCTACAGGGGTACTTCTGCACTATCAGGTCAAGCACCCCATCGATATGACCCTCAGTGCACTGCTTCCTAATGGGCCAGTCTACTGCTTCTCTCTATTAGAAAATGAGGAGATCAAGCGAAATATACAAGAACTTCTCCACAAGGGGCACATCCGTCCTAGCTCATCACCTTGCGGGAACCCAATCGTTTTGGTATAGAAGAAAGATGGAACCTAGCGACTCTGCATTGATTATCGAGCCTTAAATAAAATCACAGTAAAAAATCGGTACACAATTCCCTGAATCGATGACCTGCATGATCAGCTCATGGGGGCCAAATACTTCAATAAGATTGATCTAAAGTTTGGCTACCACCAGGTCCCGATAGAACAAACAGATGTATGGAAGACCACCTTCAAGTCAAAGGAAGGTCTTTTTGAATGATAGGTCATGCCCTTTACCTTGACAAATGCTCCAGCCACTTTCATGAGGATGATGGATGATATCCTGAGACCATTCACCAATATTTTTGTAGTGGTGTATTTTGATGACATCCTCATTTACAACAAGACTTGGGCAGAACACTTGCAGCATATTCAACAGGTTTTGCACACCCTGCGACAGCACTAGCTCTACGCCAACTTGGAAAAATGCTCCTTCGGCATGGACAAGGTTCACTACCTAGGCTACATCGTTGATCAGCATGGCATACATGTGGATCCAGCCAAAATACGAGTCTAATTGCTGAGATTTCTGTGGTGAGGAGTGTTTTCAATTGAATTCGGAAAAACCACAGTACTATCAATTGAATGTCAACGTTTCAGATCCATATCAAGATCCATCATCAGGACAATAAGCCTGGGTTTAATTGTGAGAAGAGATGGTTATAAATATCTAAGTTTTGTAGGAAAGTTTTGTGTCGACTAGAGTCTTTTGGTGAATATTTTAGATTAGGTTTATTTAATTTAGTTAAATTTAGGGTTTTCTAAAAGATTACTTTAAAAATTTTATTTAAAATTCTTTATTAAGATATTTTGATTTTATTTTAAATGTTTTTTTATTTTTTTAATCATTAATTAGAATGTGTTTTTTTTAGTAACTTTTATAGTGATTTAATAGGTTAAAGGTAGATTTTAAGTGTTAAATTTTTTTAATTATTAGTTTTTATTTATTTAGAAAACCCTAATTTAATTATTTTAATGGTGTTTATAAGAAAGTTGAGGTTTACTAATTAATAAATTAACCATTATTAAAGTGTTCTAAAAGGTGTTTTTTTAAGAAAAGAAAGTTTTTTTTGTATTAATTAGAAAGAAGAGGTTACTATGATGTTGTTAGTATTTAAAAGGTAAAGGTAGATTTTATGTCTTAAATATTTTTTTATTAGTTTTGTTTTATTAAGAAAACCCTAAAATATTTTAATGGTGTTTATAAGGAAGTTTAATATTCTTTAAAATGAAGAAAGGAGAATTGTTTAGTGGTTTTATATGTTATGAGTGAATATTAAGTTATTTTAATAGATGTAGTTGTATTAGGTTTTGATTGATGTTATTAGGTTTAATGTTTGTTAATCTTAGTTTGTTKGTGTTATTAATTAATTAATAAAAAAAATTGTTATTTAGGTAGAGTTACTTATTTGTTTTTTCTCTTGTTTTTGTGAATCAAGCGGAACCAGTTTTCACTTAAGTCTAGTCCACTATCTCTATTTAGGTTGCTTGGGTGCTTACRTATTTCAATTGCTTCTTTAATCCGTCATTTAAAGAGGTGTTCTTCTTTGGCCAGAATTTTGGTGTCTTCTAGACGAACGTGGTTTTTTGTTTTAAGGGAGTGTTYTGCTAAGGCGGAGGTGTGAATGAATTCATTATTTATGTCAACTCCATCTGCTTTGATCCTATTCTGGAAGGAGTGACCAATTTCATCGATGTATCATTCTCCACAGGAGCATTCTATTTTGTAAATTCCTTTGTCTTTGTGAGGATCAGGTTTGTCTTTAACGGATCTCATATTTTGTTTGATGGTTTCATGTGGTTTGAAGGAGGTCTTGATATCTTTCTTGAAGCTATAGGAAAATTCCCAACAACCCCATTAAGAAGATTATAAGACAAGTAAAGAAAGCCATCAACAACTCAAACCTTGATGAAAGAACCAAAAAACATTTAACCCCCAATAACAAGATTACCCCTAGAATATACGGTCTACCAAAAATCCACAAAAAAGAGATTCCTCTTAGACCCATACTGAACACCATAAGCTCATCAACCTATAAACTAGCCAAACATGTAGCCAAAATTCTTAGTCCCTTAGTAGGCCACACAAAATTCTTCATTAAAGACTCTAATGATTTTATAAAAATCATTGAAAATGAAAAAATAAAACCTCAAGACACCCTCATAAGCTTTGATGTAGTTTCCCTTTTCACAAAAATCCCCCTAGATGAAGCTATCCAGATTATAAAAAAAGTAATTGATCTAGAAACAACTAAACTAGTTGAGCTTTCTCTTTGCACCACATTCTTCAGTTACCAAGGAGAATTCTATGAAGAGACCAGCGGCGTAGTAATGGATCCCCATTATCCCCCATTTTTGCCAATCTTTTCATGGAAAAATTTGAAAATAAATCACTAGACTCTTTTCCTCTGAAACCAAAAAGGTGGAAAAGATTCGTCGATGACACTAATGTACTCTGGCCCCATGGGAGAGAGGAATTACAACATTTCTTTAAACACATAAAAAACATCTCAAAAGAAACAAACTTCACTATGGAGCTCAAAGAAAATGGTAGCATCCCGTTTCTAAGTGTTCTAATCAATAGAAAAAGCAATGGGAATCGAGAGCATGTGGTCTATAGAAAAAAGGCCCACACTGAGAACTATCTCCACGCTAACTCCCATCACCTCCCTAACTAGAAGCTAGTTTTCCTAAAAAATTTAGCCACAATATACATAAGAATCTCCGATGAGACACACCTAGAACAAGAAAAATGCCACCTCTCGGTTGTCTTTAAAAACATATCTTATAAACATAAAGACATTACGAATGCAATACATAAATCCCTGGAAAAAACCAACAAAAACCCTAACCCCCTAGAAGACCAGAACCCCAATAGAAAGGCATACCTACCTTACATCCAAGGAGTTATCGATTGTAAATGTGTTGAACCTGCATAGAATAGATCTAGCTAAACAATAATACACACATTTTCATAGATAATTGGAGAAAGAAGAAGAAGGAAAGAAACAATGAAAGAATTCTTATTAATCGTTATAAATAATGAATAATTTACACATGATATACTATGTATAACTCAATGAGTGCACACTAGAGGAGAACGAATGCACCATAGTGGTGGTCTAGATTGATATCGACACACACCAGCAGTTATGGGAGTGAACTTCCACCTAGTCTAGTCTTAACATGGCCTCATTCCTGGGACCCATTCTTTATTTTCACCATAGTGATGTTCAGGGGGGGTGTTGGAGTTACTTCACACACACCTAGGATTTTTTTTTCCTAATGTGTTTCCTTGTTTATTAGTCATAATTAGTCATTATCCAGTCTCCTATATTTTAGGGGAGAATATTCCACCTGGAGAATATTCTCTTTCAGTTGACACTTCAGTTTGACTAGTTGAGTTGAGTTTAGATGTTGCATTGGTTTTATCACCATGCAACATTGGGATCATCACCACGCTAATTCGACCTTGCCTTGGGATCATCACCAAACTGGTGCATTACCCTTGATTCCCTGATTTAACTCCTCACTACTCTTTTTTTAGTCAGTGACCTACCACCTAGTCTAGTCTCTCAGGCAGTTACGGGAGTGAACTACCACCTAGTTGAGTTAACTAGTCAACTAGTCTTCAATTAACTGACTGAAAAGAGAGTAGTGAGGAGTTAACTCAGGGAATCAAGGGTAATGCTCCATTTTGGTGATTATCCCAAGGAAAGGTCTAATTATCATGGTGATGATCCCAATGTTGCATGGTGATAAAACCAATGCAACATCTAAACTCAACTCAACTAGTCAAACTAAAGTGTCAACTGAAAGAGAATTTTCTCCAAGTGGAATATTCTCCCCTAAAATATAGGATAATGGATAATGAATAATTATGACTAATAAACAAGGAAAAACCTTAGAAAAAAGAAATCCTAGGTGTGTGTGAAGTAACTCCAACACCCCCCCCCCTGAACATCACTATGCTGAAAATAAAGAATAGGTCCCAGCAATGAGGCCATGTTAGGTACCCAAATACAAAAGATACACTGAAATAAAGTGAGGAAAGAGGGGAAAACTCATGGGAAAACCCCCCCTCAAGGTACAATGTATGTAAAAAGAAGAACTACAATTGTTAGGCAAGTATGTCCTTCACTCCAAGACAACCTCATGAATAATGAAACTTCTGCTCAGTGAAGGTCTTGGTGAAGATGTCTGCCATATGTTTTGTTGAAGGACAGAACTATAAGTCAATGATCCCCTTGTGTACTAAGTCCTGGATGTAGTGCATGTGGATCTCAATGTGTACTTGAAAGTGCTCTGGTTGTCACACCAAATGATGATCGAATGATGAAACTGAATTCCTAACTCAATGAGAAAATATTGTAGCCACATAACCTGAATGGTTATGTTAACTACCCCTCTATACTCTTCCTTGACTGGAGATACAGAAATGGCAGATTTATTTTTTCTTGACCAACAGATAGGCCTGAAACCAAGACTGAGTGAGTAACCAGATGTGTACTTGTGATCTGTGTTATCGCCAGCCCAGTTGAAATTGGTAAACCTGATGAGATCTAATGTAGATTTTGTTGCATAATGAATTCCAAAGGTGATGGTGACCTATACATATTGAAGGATACGCTTTGAAACCTTCCAATGTAGTTCATGCAAGTCCTGCATGAACCTGGAAACTACGCCAACTGTATATTAAAGGTCTAGTATAGAGTGTGTGAGATTCAACAAGCTCCCCACTAGTTTTTTGTACAGTGTGATGTCAACCAGTGGAGTCTCCCCGCCATCCTCAAGTTTGAATCCTGATAGGAAAGGAGTCAGAGTAGACTTGTAGTCTGTCATGTGAAATCTCTCAAGGAGATCTCATGCATACTTGGCCTGAGACAATTTGATTCCTTATGCATTTTGACTTATCTCGAGTCCAAGGAAGAAGTGTAGCAGACCCATGTCCATCATCAAAAACCTGTTGTGAAGAATTCTCTTGAATACAAAAATCACTAAATCAATAAACCAATGATCAACAAATCATCATCATACAGAAATAAAAGTATAAGTGAATCAGTCATCCTGAGCATGTAGGCATTCGGGTCTGATTTAAAATGTACAAAGTTCTGTGACAACAAGTAGTAGTCCATCTTGGCATACCATGCCCTCGAAGCCTGCTTGAGGCCATGAAGGGAATTCTTCAGTCGACAGACCAAACATGAGTCCTGCATAAATCCCTGAGGCTTCTCCATGTAAATCTCCTCAGAGAGATCACCGTGAAGAAATTCATTCTTCACATCCATCTGATGGACTTCCCATTCCTTGGTTGTCGCAATGGAAAGTGTCAATCATATGGAATCCATCTTCACTACTGAAGTGAAGTTCTCATCATAGTTAATACCATGAAATTGCTAAAAGCCTTTGGCGACAAGCATGGATTTGTATCTACTAATTTGTCCATCCGATATGTTCTTGGTCCTATAGACCCATCTTCATATGAAAAGTTTCTTCCCAGAAGGAAGTGGAACTAGATCCCTAGTTTGGTTCTTGAGGAGGGATTTGTACTTCTCCTGCATGGTAGATTCCCAAAAGGGATTTCTAGCATCTTCACCATAATACTGTGGATCTGAATACTGAACCAAGAAAATATTTCTAGAGGGAAATGGTTTAGTGGTATTGAGTGCAACAGGAGGCTCCTTAAAATCACATCGATTCCTCCTAGTATTGGCTAGATCACCAACGAGATCCCCTGCATCCTAAAGAGTAGTATGTGCCCACTTGGGCCTCTACTCTGGCCTTGCAACTGCATTTGTATGCTCTGAATTGGCATCTGGCTTTATTGACTCTGAATCTGAATCATCTGATTCCTATGACTCAGAACTCTCGTTTAAAGTAGAGTCGGCATCTGCATGTTCATCATCTTAGACAGGTGGAAGAATGAAGGTGTTTGCATGCGGCTATTGAGGTGCATGTGATACACTTTCCTTGAATTGGACACTTCACTCAATGATGAGTCGATCCGAGGAAATATCAATAAGCCTATATCCCTTCACACCGTTGGGGTATCCAACAAAAATTCACTCAGTACTCTATGGATCAATTACCTTCCTCTTTTTAGAGGGAATCTGGGCCCATGCACGTGAAACAAAAATGTGAAAGTGGGTCACTTTCGGTTTGAGGCTGCTCCAAGCCTTGTAGGGGGTCTTATCCTTGACAGATCTACGGGGATATCTATTTTGGATGTATGTTTCACAATTAAGTGCTTCGGCCTATAGTCTATGTGGTAGTGACTTTGCATGCAACATGCAAGATGTCATCTCCTTTATAGATCTTTTTTTTCGTTCGGAAACACCATTTGTTGTGGAGTATAGGGAACTGTGTGTTGCAACTAGATCCCTGCCTCATGGAAAATATTGTGGATCTCATGATTCACCTACTCTTCTATGTTATCCATTTGGAGGAACTTGATCTTCTTTCTGGACTATGTCTCAACCAAGGCTTTGAAATATTTGAGGTGTTGAAAGACCCCGATTTTTTTCCAGAGAAAGTAGATCCATGTAAAACATGACAAATCATCAACAAAAATGAGAACAAACCTCTCTTTTATGATTGATGGATGCGGAAAAGGACCGATAATGTCACTATGGATCAGATCCAACAGTGTGGAAGCTCGTTGAGACTTTCCTCTGTCAAATTTCTCATGAGGGTGTTTTCTGAGAACACATCCCTCACACACTCCCTTGGAGAAATGGATGTCAAGTAGACCATCAACCAATATTTTCTTGCTAATTTGTTTCATGTATCTGAAATTCAAATGTCCAAACATTGCGTGCCATATCCTACTACTTTCATCAACATGAATAAGAAGTAAAGAAAAATCAGGTTCAATGAATTCAGAAAAATTATACAATCTAGGTTGATGATTTACCTCACTGATAGCAACCCTGGAGTTGTTTTTCATGTCGTATATGTCCACAGAATTTGGTTTGAAAATGATTTCTTTCTGGTTCTCGAATTCATCATCTGATACATGGAGAGAAGGTTGACAAAAAGATTGGTAACATGTAACACATTCTCGAAGCTTCCATTGGTGAGTTCAATCTGTCCTTTGCCAGTGACTTCGATAGAAGAGTTTCCCCCCATCTGAATAGGAGGAACTTTGCATGCATCCAAAGAATAATATATTTCTTTTGATGCAGCCATATGATGTGATGCTCATGAATCAACGATCCAAGAATCAGGAGAGGAGTTGATGGAAATCAAGGCATGGCTAGAATTGCCTTTCTTGGAATTTGGATCTTCTGGATTCTTCTTCTTGGCACCCTCAGGGATGCAATATCCAAGGTTGTTTTTATGAAGTATTTGAGACATAAGATCTTTTTTTTTTTCATGCATGCAGATTCTAAATGGAATCCTTTGTGACAGTATATGCATTTCTCCCCTTTTTGGCCCTTTTCCCTTTTAGATCCGAAGGCATCGGTGAAGGGTTTCATGTACCCTTCCTTCTTTAGATGTGCATGAGCTTTATGTTTATATTTAGATTTAGATTTATGATATTTTTGACTGCCATCATGCATAGTGAGTGCATGTGCCCTTAGGCCTTTGACTATGCCCATGTTGATGAGCTTGGTTTTCTCTTGTGTCAGGGATTCGATAAAGTCCTCAAGAGAAGGAATCTTCCAGGTGGCTCTGGAGGCGAATATGATAGAATGGAATGTGGATACGAATACAGAGAATTTAGGGCCAATATTGGAGAGAATGGTGAGAACCATTTGTTTCTCCTCCTTCGATTTATCAACCTTGCAAGCTTTGAGTTGTGACAGTAAATCCTTGATTTTGTAAAGAAATCTTGGATATTCTCAAAGATTTTTGTATCCAATGTGAGAAGCTCCACATCCATCATGTGTCCCCTCATCTCATATTTTTTTCCAAATATCCCTTCCAAGGTGTTCCAGGCTTCATTGGGAGTCTTACAGGAAGATATATGAAAAAGGAGATCGGGAGAAATAAGACTGCAAATTGTTTCGAGTGCCTCATCCATGCGATTTAAGTACTTGGATTTTTCTATGGCTGGTGTCAATTCTTTATCTATATTAAAGTTTGACCTGTACAACCCTCTGGTTTAGATATGAATTGTTGTCTTCTCCTTCCATGCAAAATTGTTGTAAATGTAAGAATGAATTCTTTCTGGAAATCCATCTTTTCGTTGTCTTCAATCTTTTGTACCTGCAAACAATTTTGGTGTATATTTTTCTTAGCAATCCGTTGGCTCTGATATCATGTAAATGTGTTGAAATTTCAGAGAATAGATCTATCTAAACAATAATACACACATTTACAGAGAGAATTGGAGAAATAAGAAGAAGGAGAGAAAGAATGAAAGAATTCTCATTAACCATTATGAATAATGAATAATTTACACATGATATACTATGTATAACTCAATGAGTGTGCATTGGAGGAGAACCAATGCACCATAGTGGTGGTCTAGAGTGATCTAGAGACACACCAACAGTTGCAGGAGTGAACTACCACCTAGTCTAGTCTCTCAGGCAGTTACGACAGTGAACTGCCACCTAGTTGAGTTAACTAGTCAACTAGTCTTCCGTTAACTGATTAAACAGAGAGTAGTGAGGAGTTAACTTAGGGAATCAAGGGTAATGAGCTACTTTGGTGATGATCCCAAAGCAAGTTCGAATTATCATGGTGATGATCCCAATGTTTCATGGTGATAAAACCAATGCAACATCTAAACTCAACTCAACTAGTCAAACTAAAGTGTCAACTGAAAGAGAATATTCTCCAAGTGGAATATTCTCCCCTAAAATATAGGAGATTGGATAATGACTAATTATGACTAATAAACAAGGAAAAATCTTAGGAAAAAAAAATCATAGGTGTGTGTGAAGTAACTCCAACACTGACAAGATTGCGAAGATCCTTAGCAAGAAAGAGATTAAGATCTCCTTCAAACCACATGAAACCATCAAACAAAATATGAGATCCGTTAAAGACAAACCTGAACCTCACAAAGGCAAAGGAATTTAAAAAATAGAATTCTCCTACGGAGAATGCTACATCAGTGAAATTGGTCGCTCCTTCCAAATTAGGATCAAAGAACATGGAGCTGACATAAACAATGAACACATTGCACCTCCACCTTAGCATAACACTCCCTTAAAACAAAACACTAGTTCGCTTAAAAGACATCAAAAATCATGCCAAAGAAGAACACCTCTTTAAACGAAAATTGTAAGTACCCAAGCAACCTAAACAAAGACAATATCCTAGACTTAAGTGAAAATTGGTTCCCCTTCATTCATAAAAATAAGAAAAAAACCAGATAAGTAACTCTACCTAAATAAATAAATAAATAAAAATATTAATTAATTAATAACACAAACAAACTAAGATTAACAAACCCTAAACCTAATAACACTAATCAAAACCTAATACAACTACATCTATTAAAATAACTTAATATTCTCTCATAACATATAGAATCACTAAACAATTCTCCTTTCTTCATTTTAAAGAATATTAAACTTCCTTATAAACACCATTAAAATATTTTAGGGTTTTCTCAATAAAAAAAAATTGAACACTTAAAATCTACCTTTACCTATTAAATACTAACAACATCATAATAACCTCCTCTTTCTAATTAATACAAAAAACTTTCTTTTCTAAAAACAACACCTTTAATAACACTTTAATAATGGTTAATTTATTAATCAATAAACCTCAACTTTCTTATAAACACCATTAAAATAATTAGATTAGGGTTTTCTAAATAAAACAAAACAAACAATTAATTAAAAATTAACACTTAAAATCTACCTTTAACCTATTAAATCACCATAAAACTTACTAAAAAATACATTCTAATTAATGATTAAAAAAACAAAAATATTTAAAATAAAATTGAAATATCTTAATAAAGAATTTTAAAGTAATATTTTAGAAAACACTAAATTTAACTAAACTAAATAAACCTAATCTAAAATATTCACCAAAAGACTCTAGCTAACACACAATTTTCCTGCAAAACTTAGATATTCATAACCATCTCTTCTCACAATTAAACCCAGGCTTATTGTCCAAATGATGGATCCTAATATGGATCTAAAACGTCGATATTCAATTGATAGTACTGTGGTTTTTCCGAATTCGCCTGAAAATCCAAGTCATCTGTGACTGGCCAACCCCTACCACACTCACTGAGCTTCGGAGCTTCTTGGGCCTTGTCAATTTCTATCGCTGGTTCATGTTGGTATTTTCCCATATTGCATGGTTCCTCAACCAAGTAACTAGGATTGGTGGTAAGGAGAAATTTGTTCGGGGCCGGTCCCAACAACAAGCATTCGATGATTTGAAGCAATGCTTATGCTCATGCCCAATAATTTCACTACCAGACCTGCAAAATTCCTTTGAGATTGAGACAGATGCTTTAGACTATGATGTGGGTGTCATTCTCACTTAGCATGACCACCTTTGGCCTATCATAGTGAGAAACTATTAGATGTTGTCTGTAAGTACCCTACTTATGACAAAGAAATGTACTCCATTATGAAATCCTGCCACCAATGGAGACATTACATTATTGGGAAGGATACAGTCATCCACATTGATCATAAGACACTATAGTTCATGCATACACAAGTCAAACTGTAGAATGACCGCCATCAGAAGTGGTCCACGTACTTGAATAAATTCCACCTCAACATCAAGTATAAAATGGGAAGCACCAACCGCGTCGATGATTGTCTCAACAGACCTTGAGTTGTGGCACTCACCATGGTGCTAGACTCTTATGGCCATGAGACTTCTAGATGGCCCCAAATATATGAGAAATACCCAGACTTTGCCACCACCTACAAAATGTTGGGCGCAAATGCAGTTGTCCCTAATTTCCATCTTCAGGACATGATGATGTGTCATCTAGGACATATTTTCATTCCATCAAGCGAGCGAGAAAAATTGATCTGGGAATCCCACTACATTGGGGTGGCAAGACACTTCAGCATCAAAAAGACAGTGGCAATGCTGCAGAAACATTTCTACTGGTCGAAACTTCGACAAGAGGTCAGCAAGTATATTAGGTCTTGCACGATTTCTAAAATGGACACTAAGAAATAGGGCCTATACACCCCTCTGCCTACTCCTCATAGGCCATGTGAATCCATCTCAATGGACTGCATGTCGATCCTCCCATCCACCAAGTGGGGCAATGATTGTGCTTTTGTGGTTGTGGATCATTTTTCTAAGATGGCGATTATGGTCTCCTGCAAGAAGAGCATCACAGTAGAGGCCACTGCCAAGATCTTCTTTGAATGAGTCTAGGTACATTTTGGAATCCCACAAACCATTGTCTCATATCGTGACAGTTGATTTCTCATCACATTCTAGTCAATCCTCTAGTCACTATTGGACACCAAGCTCACCAAATCCACGACCTTCCACCCCCAGACAGATGGCCAAAACAAGATCATAAATTGAATGATCATGCATATCCTATGCATGTATAATTCCAAGCACCCTCGCAAATGGGATGAGAGTATCCCCTATGTTCAACATGGCTAAAATCTAGCCCTACATAGCTCAACCAGCCACAACCCCTTTCAGGTGGGGTTGGGATTCCAACCATTGGGTCCCATGGATGTTTCACTAACCCTTGCGGTCACCTCGACTAACTCATCTCCTGCTACAACTGAAGTTGAAAAACCCACCTGGTTCATTGGGAGGATCCAACACATCTACCAATAGGTTTAGGATATCCTACAGAAGTCTAATGACAATTAAAGTAGCACCATGATCAACATCGGGTGCCAAATAAGTTTCAGGTGGGTGAAAAAGTTTGGTTGCACTTGAAAAAAGAGCGCCTTACAGAACCCCATTGGAAGCTTCTCCCACTCTTTTATGGGTCGTACATCATCACCAAGGTTGTGGGTGATAATGCTTTCGAGCTCAACATTCCTCCTTTCCTTGGCTTAAACCTAGTGTTCAATGTGGATATCTTTCGACCTTATTTCCCACCATTATTGGACACCTCAGAGATAGAAGAATAGATAACACCAACATATCTCAACCTATATTGCATAAAATAGGAATCCAGTGATAATATTTTCCACAAACATATCAAGGGCACTCACCAACAAAGGATCCAACTTTATCGAGTTGTCAAAGTAGGGCAGCTCCCGCATCAAGGCAAGTGGCTCACCTGGGGATAAATTTAATAGAAATTTACTCATTTGAAGGGGGAAATAAATGCAATAGAGACCATTTCTTCATAAGGGGGGAGGATTGATACAGTTGGATTTCGATAGCCTCCCACCTATTCCAGTTGGCTCATTTTGGCAGTTTTCCAGTTTGGCAGTTTTTTCCCTAGTTTTCGGGTCCCTAACTTGCGGGGCCATTTTGAGGCCCTAAGCAACGTTGTTTAGGGCTTGCCACAATTTGAAAGGCCTTTGATAGATAGAAAAAAAATGTGTATTCCTTAGATAGACCTTTCCAATAGGCTATCGTGCACCTAAAATGGAAATCTTATGCAAAAGTTTCAACCTGAGGAAGTTGATGTACTAACTTACCCAAACGAGGCCACGTGACTTTTGGCGCTTCATCTCCTAGGGTTAGATTTTTTGGATGTATAGGATTTTTGACATTCTTTTTTATTGTAAAAAGGACTTCATAGCATCATTGTAATCATCTTCTTAAGAATGAGTCCAGCTGTCACATATATTCTCAAATATAAGATGCCACCATTCTAGCAAGCTTGTTTTCACTACATTTTACAGTTTCAACTTATTTCCTTATTGAATAGAAATTAGTTTTACTGTATATATGTTATTTTGTGTTAAGAATATTTTTATAATTATCTGTATTCTCATTCTGGAAATATATTATGGATCAGTGGTATCAGGTAAGTCTTCTCCTTGTCATTCTCAATGCATGTCCCCAACGAGGTCAAGGTACAAAGAATTGGGTCTCAAGCCCTTTTCTCTTGAGGACAAAATCTCTTCCACACCCAAACGACCTCTCGTGGCAAAAGAAAATAAATACGATGGGACAAGATATCCCTTCGAAATGTTGCTTGAGGAATCCCTCATGTAATAGAGGAACGAGATGATGGATAGTTTTGCGCAAATCCTTCGGCGGCTACCAACAGGAGACACATCTTCCTGAAACGGAGGCACCGCCCCCTTCAAGGTACAAATAAAATTAGATATTCCTATATTTGAAGGTCATATATATGTAGATGCATTATAAAAATGGTTCAATCTACTAGAAGGTTATTTATCTGTCCATAACTTCTCGAATTGAGAAAAGAATACTTTTGCGCTCCTGAAAGTCGTCCCCCATGTCAAAGATTGGTGGGAAAATTTATGTGCGAAAAAGGAAACAGAGGAGCCCTCATTATTTACAGTCGCAGTCACCTAGGAGTCCTTCGGGGATGCTATCAAGGAACAATACTACCCTTTTGGAATTTAGGATGACCTGTACACAAAATGGACCACATTGTGGTAGGAAAGAGACCAAGGGGTGCCCAAGTTCACAAATATCTTCCATACCTTGCGCACCAAGATGGGTTTCAAATATTTTGAGCGACATCTGGTGCTCAAGTATCGTGGTGGTCTACATAGATACATCCAGGCCAAAATAGAGTTTCTAGACATCTCATCCTTTGGATAAGCATATCGATATGCAATCAAAATCAAGCACAATATCAAACAAATGACGTGAAAATTTGGGCTTGGGAACCCCTCACAACAAAATCCAGGAAAGGGAGGTCCCAACATGCAAAACAAAAGACAAAGAAATATATCGGGAAGTGGTGCGACTTCCATAAGATCCCCTTTCATAAGACTATTGATTTCTGCTCGAAGCACTAGTTGGTGGCTGAGATGAAAGCCTCTGAATCAGATGCAGGTTCTGAATATGAGTCAGAACCAGAAAGGGGGAGACAGATCATTGACACAGAACCCAGTGTTACCATTGCTACCACCAAGCTCCATCCCAGTGAACCAGACAAGCCAGAGGAAGGCAAGCGCCTTTTTCATTCACAGATGTGGGTGAAGGGTACCCCACTACACTTCATTGTTGATAGTGGTAGCTAGAAGAACCTCATCTCAGTAGAGGTTGACAAGTGACTCGCCCTACTGACAATGTCGCACTAGCAACCCTACACCATCGGATGGCTCCACCAAGGAAGTAACATCCGCTTCATCCAACAATGTCGCCTAACATATGACATCAAGCCCTTTAAAGATGAGGCATTGTGTGATGTTTCCCCTCTTGAAGTTTGTAATGTTCTTTCAGGCCAACCATATTTATGGAAAAATCATGTTGTATATGAGTTTAGGCCTCGCAGTGTTATTATCACTTTGAACAATAAATTGTACAAGATAACCGAGGCAGTCCCACCCAGTGTTATTTCCTTGATATCTGCCAAGCAAATGTAGAAAGATCATATCTCATATAAGGAAGTTTTTCCTCTTCGTGATTCTCTCTCAGAATGAGCAAAAGATCACAGTGAAATCTAAGGTCTCAACGGTTAGCCTCTCCACACATCAGAAGCAAGTGGATAAGGTCATGGTGTAACGACCCTTCTTAAATAGACGTATAGGATTATTAATTATAATTAATTTAATAATCTAACTGTCCAAAAAGATTAGCTAAACAATAATTATTTCTTAAAATAACATTAACTAATTAATTATTATTAATTAGTTATTCATGATTGTCAATGATTAATTTAAGTATCAATTAACTCATTAATTAATAAGGTAAAGAAATAAAAGGAGGATAATAAATTATATTGTTAAATTAAGTTACGTACCCAAAAAGGGATAACATATTAACTACATATAGGATAAGATAATAATAAAGGGGATAAGGGGCATTAACGACGAAAGGATAAGAAGGTAATAAATGGGTTAGGTAGGGAGTAAATGAGGGGGAAGTCGGTGAAGGAGGGATATGGAAGGGAAGGAGGTGGACAAGAAGGACATTCTATGGGAGATGGGGGATTGATTTGGAGGGCTCTTGGATTTTGCAGAGGGGAGTGGAGTTTTGGAGTGAGGATTGTATCAGTCAGGCACCGGGGTTGCTAGAGGTTTTGGGCACGGGGGCTAGGATATCCATATGATATCCTGGAGCTAGGAAGTTACCTAGTTGGCAGGGTGGAACTAGGTTTTTGGGTAGTGTTTTACAGTGCAACAGTGGTCAAGAAGGCATTTGGACAACGGAGGGTTATTAGCATCAGGTTCAGGTATTTTAAATTATGCATTATTTTAATCTATTATAAAATTTTATTATTATTGATAAATTTGTATGCGAATGTGCTAAATTAAAGAAATTCTTGAATTTTATGGCTATGTTGTAGAATTAATGGATGTTGTAGAATTAATGGATGTTTAATTTAATTCGACCATTACACATGGAATAATACTCATATATCCTCTCCTCACCTACAGGGGTACCTCTGCACTGTCAGGTCAAGAACCCCATCAATCTGACCCTCGATGCACCACTTACCAATGGGCTAGTCTACCATCACTCTCTATTAGAGAATGAGGAGATCAAGTGGTAGATACAAGAACTTCTCCACAAGGGGCACATCCCTCCCATCTCATCACCTTGCAGAAGCCCAATCATGTTGGTACAGAAGAAAGATGGAACTTAGTGGCTCTGCATTGCTTATCGGGCCCTAACTAAAATGATAATCAGAAACTGGTACCTGATTCCCAGAATCAACGACCTCCTTGATCAACTCACGAGGGCCAAATACATTAGTAAGGTTGATCTGAATTTTGGTTACCAGTAGGTCCCAATAGAACAGACAGATGTATGGAAGACCTCCTTCAAGTCAAGGGAAGGTCTTTTTGAATGGTTGGTCATGCCCTTTGGTTTGACAAATTCTCCATCCACTTTCATGAGGATGATGGATGATTCTTATGACCATTCACCAATACTTTTGTAGTGGTGTATTTGGATGACATCCTCATTTACTGCAATACTTGGGTAGAACACTTGCATCATATTCAGTAGGTTCTACACACCCTGCGGTAGCACTAGCTCTACACCAACTTGAAAAAATTCTCCTTCATCATGGACAGGGTTCATTACCTGGGCTAAATAATTGATCAACATGGAGTACATGTGGATCCAACCAAAATCCAAGTCATCAGTGACTGGCCAACCCCAAACACACTCACTGAGCTTTGGAGCTTCTTGGGCCTTGCCAATTTCTACCACAGGTTCATGTTGGGATTCTTCGATATTGCATGGGCCCTCATCCAAGTAACTAGGGGTGGTGGTAAGGAGAAATTTGTATGGCGACAGTCCCAACAACAATCATTTTATGATTTGAGGCAACGCTTGTGCTCAGCCCTAGTACTTTCACTATCGGACCTGCAACGTCCCTTTGATATCGAGACAGATGCTTCAAACTATGTTGTGGGCGTCGTTCTCACTCAGCACAGCCACCCTGTGGCCTATCATAGTGACACACTATCAGATGTTGTATGTAAGTACCCTACTTATGACAAAGAAATGTACTCCATTTTGCAGGCCTACCACCAGTGGAGACATTAAATTATTGGGAAGGAGAAAGTCATCCACAATGATCATAAGCCATTACAGTTCATGCAAACACAAGGAAAATTGAAGAATGACCACCATCATTGGTGGTCCATGTACTTGTAGCAATTCCACCCCAACATCAAATATAAAATAGGAAGCACCAATCACGTCGATGATTGCCTTAGCAGACCTCCAGTCACGACACTCACCATGGTGCTAGACTCTTGCATCCATGAGACCTCTAGATGGCCCCAACTCTATGAGATAGACCCAAACTTCACCACCACCTACCAAATGTTGGGCGCAAAAGAAATTTTCCCTAATTTACATCTCTAGGATGGGTTGATGTGTCATCTGGGCCATATCTATCTTCCATCAAGTGAGCGAGTGAAGCTAATCTAGGAAGCTAACTACATTCAGGTAGGAGAACACTTCAGTGTCGAAAAGACAGTGACAATGTTGCAGAAACATTTCTACTAGCTAAAACTTTGACAAGAGATCTGCAACTATATTAGGAAATTAAGTAAAAGGGCATATACACCCCTCTACCTGCTCTCGAAAGGCCATGGGATTCCATCTCAATGGACTACATGTCAAGCCTCTCGTCCACCAAGTTGGGGAATGACTATGCTTTTGTGGTTGTGGATCACTTTTCTAAGATGGCGAATATGGACGCTTGCAACAAGTGCATCACAACAGAAGCCACTGCCAAGCTCTTTTTGAACGAGTTTGGGTACATTTTGGAATCCAACAAACCATTGTCTCATATCGGGATAGTTGATTTCTTGGCACATTCTGGTCAAGCCTCTGGTCACTGTTGGACACCAAGGTCACCAAATACATGGCCTTCCACCCCTAGACAAATGGAAAAAACAAGGTCATAAATCCAATGATCGTGCATATCCTATGCAAGTATAATTCCAAGCACCCTCGCACATGGGATGAGAGTCTCCCCTATGCTCAACATAGCTACAATTGAGCCCTGGATAAGTCAACTAGCCGCAACCCCTTTCAAGTGGGGTTGGGATTCCAACCATTGGGTCCCATTGATGTTGCAATACCCTTTGCAGTCACCTCGGCTGACTCATATCCTACTCCAAATGAAGTTGACAAATCCACCTGGCTCATTGAGCAGATCCAACACATCCACCAACAGGTTCAAGATATCCTACAGAAGTCCAATGAAAAGTACAAGAAACTCCATGATAAACATCGGGTACCACATAAGTTTCAGGTGGGTGACAAGGTTTGGTTGCAATTCTAGAAAGAGATCCTTAAAGGAAACCATCAAAAGATTCTCCCACTCTATTATGAGTTATACACCATCACCAAGGCTATGTTTGATAATTCTTTCAAGCTCAACATTCCTCCTTTCTTGTCTTTCACCCAGTGTTCAACATGGATATACTTTGACCGTATTTCCCACCATTATTGGACACCTCAGAGATAGCATAACAATTGACGCCTACAGAGCTCAACCCGGACTACATAAAAAAGGAATCCAGTGATCATATTGTGGACAAACAAATCAAGGGCACTCACCAGCAAAGGATCCATCTTTATCGAGTTGTCAAAGTAGGGCAGCTCCCGCACCAAGGCAAGTGGCTCACCCGGGGCCAAATGCAACAAAAATTTCCTCATATGATGGGTGAACTCAACGCAATGGATAAAATTGGTTCCTAGGGGGGACAACTGATCCACATGGATTTCAGTGGCCTCCCACCTATTCCAAATGGCTCATTTTGGCAGTTTTCCAGTTTTGGAATTTTTTCCCTATTTTACAGGTCCCTGACTTGCGGGGCCGTTTTGAGGCCCAAAACAATGTTTTTAAGGGCTCTCCACAGTCAGAATGGCCTTTAATAGATAGCAACAAAACATGTAGTCCTTGGATAGACCTTTCCAATGGGATATCATGTGCCTAAAACGAAGATCTTAAGAAAACGTTTCGACATGGGGAAGTTGATCTACTAACTTACCCAAACGGGGCGCACATGACTTTTGGTGTTTGATCTCCTAGGGTTAGGTTTTTTGGATGTCTATGGTTTTTGAAATACTTGTTTACTGTAAAGAGGCCTTTAGAGCATCATTGTAATCATCCTCTTTTGAATGAGCATAGTTGTGACATCTCTTCTCAGAGATAAGTCTCCAACATTCTAGCAAGATTGTTTCCACTGCATTTTACAGTTTCATCTTATTTCCTTATTAAATAGAAACCAATTTTATTGTATATGTGTTATTTTTTGTTAAGAATCTTTTGATAATAATATGTTTTCATTTATTTCTGTAAATAAATTCCAGATCAGTGGTATCAGAGCAGTCTTCTCCTTGTTGTTCATAATGCATGTCCACAACGAGGTTAGGGTACAAAGAATTGGCTCTCAAGCTTGTTTCTCTTGAGGAAAAAATATCTCGCATGCCCAAATGACCTCTCATGGTAGAAGAAAATAAAGATGAAGGGACAGGAGATCTCTTCAAAACGTTTCTTGAGGAATCCCTCACGCAACATAGGAACAAGATGATGGATATTTTTGCACAAATCCTTCAGCGGCTACCAACAGGTGGTGCATCTTCCTCAAAAGGAGGCACCACCCCCTTCAAGGTACAAAAAAACTTTGATATTCCTATATTTGAAGGTCATATAGATGCATATGTGGTAGACAAATGGTTGAATCTTCTAGAAGGGTATTTCTTTGTCCATAACTTCTTGAATAGAGAAAATATTAATATTGCGCTCCTAAAAGTCATCCCCCATGTCAAAGATTGGTGGGAAAGTTTTTGTGAGCAAAAGGAAACAAAGGAACCCTCATTATTTATAGTCGCAGTCACCTGGGAATCCTTCAAGGATGCTACTAAGGAATAAAACTACCCTGTTGGAAGGTATGACGACCTGTACACAAAATGGACCATGTTGCAACAACAAAGAGACCAAGCAGTGCCTGAGTTCAAAAATATCTTCCATACCTTGTGCACCAAGATGGGTATCAAATATTCTGAGTGACATCTGGAGCTTAAGTATTGAGGTGGTCTACATAGATACATCCAGGAAAAAATGGAGTTTCTATACATCTCATCCTTGGGAGCATCCTACTGATATGACTTCAAAATCGAGTAGAAGATCAAACAAAAGATGCGGTAACTTGGGCCTAAGAACCCCTCACAAAAAAATCTAGGAAAGGGCAGTCCCAACCTATAGAAAAAAGGATAGATAAAAGACGGATAGACTCAGGATAATCATTCGAGGTTGCAAGCAAAGAAGGACAACAGAATGACAAAGAAAGGTACCGTGAAGTGGTGCGACTTCAATAAGAGCCCCTGGAATAGCACTGTTGATTGTCGCTC
>ML779850.1:183000-200484 GCA_009831015.1 Picea engelmannii | reverse complement strand
CCCCTCGAAGAGGCCTGTGAACATTGCTATCTGAATCAAGTGCTATTTCTGTTCAAGTGTTATTTCTGTTGCTATTTCGTATATCATTTCTGTGTATTGTGAAGATTATGCTGGATATTTTACTGTTATTCTGTTATTTCTAGAATTTCGTTTCTGTTCTGCATATTTTATATATCTGGTATCTTGCACTTACCCAAACGGGGCCCACATGACTTTTGGCACTTCATCTCCTAGGGTTAGGTTTCTTGGATGTCTAGGGTTTTTGAAATTCTTTTTTATTGTAAAAAGGCCTTTAGAGCCTCATTGTAATCATCTTATTGCAAATGAGTGCATTTTTCACATCTCTTCTCAGAGATAAGCCACCACCATTCTAGCAAGATTGTTTCCACTGCATTTTACAGTTTCATCTTATTCCCTTATTGAATAGAAACCATTTTTATTGTATATATGTTATTCTGTTTTAAGCATATTTTGATAATAATATGTATTCATTTTTTTCTACAAATATATTTTGGATCAGGGATGCAGAGAAGCAGTCAGGTGGCATGAAGGGATAGATCAGATACCAAAAGCATAGAACCCCTTAGAAGGATTCAAAGAGATAATCAAAAGAATGATCAAAACCAATACATACAACCAACAACAAGAAGTGGCTCTAAAAAAAGAAAAATAAGTGGAACACCAACGCGACTTGGCCATCAAAGGAATTCAAAAATAGCAGGAGAAGATGGACACAGCCTTAAAAACAGAATAGAATAATCTGAAAGGCTTCAAGCAAAACATAGATAAATTAACCAATTAAGATAGAACATTAAAATTTGTGGTAAGTGAATGGATGACTCATTTTCCATATGCATTCAGTAAATTTTGGATACAAAAGGCTGCAATCAACGGTATAGAAAGGGTAAGAAGCTTGGATACTCATAACAAAATAAAAGAATCCCTCACCACATAGTTGGCAAAAGAAAAAGCAACAGAGCAACAACTATAACAACAAGATCAAGAATGGAAGAAGGAGGGACACAGATTGCAGTTGGAAACTGAACAAGTAGAGAGTCACCTCAACCATCTCTCATGTAAATGTAGGCCACAAAACAACAATTTGACCAATATTCTGGTACATTTCAGACATCAAGTATACCAAAGAAAGTTGACTTGATTGCACAGTCGAAAATTATAAATCTAGAAGAACAACAGGCGATCAACACATGGTGTGACTTCATTCAACAAAAAAAATAGTCATCCCCTAGTATTATTCATACCACTATCAAAGTCAACATAGAAAACAAAAATAACAAGGAAGTTGACGAAACCAGTGGGGAAAATAAAGGAACAACAAAACAGTTGGAAATAGTACTTTAAGTCAATCGACCACATAACTATTGTGTCTCCTATTCTTACATGTTTCTCTTTCTCTCTTCATCTTATACTTCTCCATATTTTAATTTTGTAACCAAAGTATGAAAAAGTTATTTTGTATAACCCCCACTTTCTCAGGACAATCAAAGAATTGAGGTGGGGGGATATGTTGTAGGGGCTAGTCAACTCTGTCGACTAGACCTGATGATCAACTAAGAACTATTTGGTCAACTAATGTAGTCATAAGTAGAGTTTGGTCGGAGTATCTGTTAACTGACCGAACCATACATTTAAGTAGTTACAACTTCCTGGAAGAGGTATAAATATAGAAGAACATCAAGGCTCAAATAGATTGATGTGAGAGGTTATATGTAATTGTGTTGCATTGTTCTATCATATAATAAAAGGACTATTCTTTGGGCTCTCATTACTTGTGTATGACTTTATCTATGCCTATGTGTATGCATGTGTCTCTATGATGTCTATGTAAGGATCTACCAGTAACTCTCCCTACTTTTCCCTAGATTACAACAACATTTGTTTGTCAGTGCAGCCTTTGGTAACCAGGAATGCTACAAAATTGGTGTTTTTAGCTAGACACTGCAATTTCTTGGGAACCAATGACTTAAACCAATTTTGTAGAGCATTGGAACTTCTATTTACAACTTCAAAGGATCCTTCTAAGCGTGCTTGATGTTTCATTCTTAATATTAATCATTCACCTAAAAATTTAAATGGTGCTCATATGAGGTTACTTTCTTTACTTGGTACTGAGTAGGGATGGCCTGAGACACTTAAGTTTGGCATTTGGGCACAAAAAATTCTTTCCATTAATGCACTTCAATGTTAGGCCAGCACTAGGTATTTTAATTTGCATGGGGAAATTATCCCACATGCGTGATATAATTTTTTTTATATGTCTATATATAGATGAGCTCCAACAATGACCATTGATGCGTAGTGAAAGAAGTTTGATTTTGTATGAGTGTTCCCTCCTTTGTGGCTCTTTCCTTTTCTCCTTGTGCAATGGTGTTGTTGACTTTCCATATAATTTAGCTTTGATATGTTCGGTGGCCTTGCTGTAAGGTAGGGCCTGATGACCAAACCCAAACTTTTTGCTCCTTGTGACTTGATCTCGATGTTGCATATGAATTAGTCCTTGGTCTCAGGTATTTGGACAGATGCCCTCGAGGTCAAGATTTTTTATAAACACATTTAAAATAACCTCATTGTCTTCAATAAAAAACATATATAAACATGAGATCACATATATGTTTTCAATAAAAAAACATATATAAAAAAACCATATATAACATGAGAGAACAAGAGATCTAAAATATATAAATGTTAACACCATTAACCCAACTTCTTAGCCCATGTGAAAAAAATAATGATATGCGCTACAAAAAATGGTTGCTACGAGAATGCAATGCTTTTGGTAGCGCCCCTGCCATTGGAAAAATGTCAAAAATTAAATGGTGAAAATTGAGTGCTAACACTTCCTCTCTGACCTTGTATTGGAGCCCTGGAAGGGAAGTGGTACAACCTGAAGGACTAAAGTGAAAATAAGGGGTACACTTCCTTGGGTTGTGCAAGTTGAGGAAAATGAGAGTTTGTTGGTTGGAATTGTTGTGGGAATCAACAAATTATAAAATATATTTCACCTGGAGTTCCTAGAGTGACAACTTAGAGATTTCATATCTGACCTTGTACTGGAACCTTGGAAGGGAAGTGGTACAAATTGAAGGACTGCAGTGTAGAGAAGGGGTACACTTCCTTGGGTTGTGAAGGTTGAGGGGAATGAGAGTTTTTTGGTTGGAATTTTTATGGGAAATGAAAAAGCATGGGGAATATTGCAACTGGAGCCAAACAAAGGCATTGCAGGGCATGAAAAATGAGAGATTGTTGGTTGGAATTGTTTCCAAAATGATGAATTATAAAATTATCTTATGTGGGTTGGGCCAAGGAGCCTAAGAATATATGGTTTTTGGGATATATTTCCTATGTATGTATATTTTTGGGGCCAAGGTGCCTATGTATCTATGATTTTGGGCCAAAGATCCTATGTAATGTTTTTTAGGATGGAACGCCTATGTGATTTTGGGTTGGGGAGACTATATGATTGATTAATGGTCTGGGAGCCAGAATTGCTAAATGAATGAGCACATGTAGAGTGTTGTGCACTGAGGACAATGAAAAAAAAAGGGGCAGGGGAATGTAACATCCCTAGTTTTAATCCCCACAAATTATAATGTAATTGTACAAATGTGATTTAAATGTGATTTAGGTTGGCCAGCCAATGTGTTGGGGCGGGGAGCCTGTATTGGTTTAATGTGGTTGAAGGTCTAATAATATATTATGTGCATGGAAATAATTAATAAAAATAGTAATCACTAGCTACGATATGATAGGGATGAAGAACGATGGGGGGATATGATTCCATTAGAGAGAGTGGGTCCAAGGGGGAATTACTCATGGGTATTAATCCAACCCACATTCCTAAATTATTATTGTTCTGTAAACCTTATATTTTATGTCTAGTGTTCCTAAAGCCAATCATTAAACTCATGTAAGAGGGTGGGTGTGAGGAGTCACATCCCATAGTTATTGGAGAGAATTGGAATGAGTACAATCAGCTTTGGGAAGAGTGTAAGTCAATTCAAGAAAGAAAACAAGAAGAGGAAATCTATATGGCCAAGGGGACAATTTTTGGATAGTCACATTTATGCATGGAGAGCAATTTTTACTTGTAGATTTTGGAAAACAAGAGAGGAGATGATTGTTGGGAAAAGAAAAAACCATTTTGGGATTAAAGGAAGTCATTTTTGGGCTGTGTTTTACGTTGAGAAAGAGGCATGTGTGCCTGTAAATTAGGATGTAATCCTATGAAGCAGTTTTATGTTGAGAATATCACTCAAGATCCTCAATTTTGAGGCTTGTTATCAGCACTCCTGGAGTATAAGGGAGGTTTTCTAGTCAACCATATTCATTGGATCCCTGGAGGGAAGTGGGAAGTCCTGAGGGATGTTGTGCAATGAAGGGGGGTCCCATTCATTGGGTTGTGCAGGTTGTGGGAAATGGATTGGAACCTGGGTTTTGGGGTTGTTGTGTGTGGAGAGTGGATAACCAGAGGATTGAATATCCTTTTGGACTCATATCCTTAGATCGGGGGTGGCTTGTTGTTGGGAGGAAATAAATAGAAATTTTTATGGCTAGTAGTTTCATCCTTCATATGCAGTCAGTTTGTCATCTATTGACATATACATTATCTATTTTGTTTATTATAATATTTCATTGTGTAAATGGTTTATATGGATGTTGTGTGTTTGATTTTTTTATTGAGAAGTTGCATTCATGTTTTAATATAATTTTTTTAGATTCATTTAAAAGTGTGGTATCAATCAAATGGTTAAATTGTGTGATTTGTAGCTGGTAAGATATAGGAAACTAATAAACATAAAATATTATGTTTTAATGTTTATTCCACATGTGATGTTACTCAGCTGGGTCTCGGTGTGTTACAAAAGAAAGAGATACAAATTCTTAAGAAAAACATAAATCAATCAATGGCTCATACATGTATTACATAGACATTTACATTGGAAACCCTTAATCAGGAGAAAACCATCATTCCTTGGCGTCTCACCTCTCAACTCTTCATTTTATTAATTTCACCATTCACAATAAAATATATACAATATTTTAGGTATTATGTGGCTACAAAAATCCTAATCCCTTAATCTGGGATTAATTTAGAAAACTGCTAAAAATATACTAAAATAGCAAAAATCGTCCAAAAGAAATTTATGGGGTGTTGCCCCACACGCTTCACATAACCATGGGGGGGAATATTGGCCCCCCCTAGGACCCCCCCTTGGATAAGTTCCAAATTCATGTGTACACAAAGAGAGACAGGTGATGTGATCGTTAGACGTTGTCGTTAAATATGACACATCCCCCCACACACATGCAAATAATATAACACATACTCAACACGAACCCCATCAATTCACTTACGTTGTATTATGTAGTTACATGTGTACCATGTCAAACCCTAATTTATATTTTTAAATTTTTATCTAGTCATCTTTAAGAATGATAAGGAAGACCACATCAAGAGGGTTATCCACCATAAAACTATAAATAAATCCATTGAGGTCACTCTTCATGATATCAATCCATCTAAGTAAGGTTATGTTGTTGGAAAACCAATAGAATATTAAGAACCTCTTTCTCTCGATTTGACATTCTAGTCTCTTTTCCTTCTTTTTTAATTAGGGTTGGAGTTGGAGCACACCAAGGAAGCAAAGGAAACATCCCAAGGAGGGGATTTGGAGCCCATTTTCCTTCATCAATATTCTTCATTAGGTTTTGTTTACTTTTACATTCTATTGGGTTAATTAGAAATTTTACATTCTTTATTTCCCTGTTCATATTAAGTAATATTTCTTTTATGCATTTGGATTTCACTTCTTGCATGGATTATGATTTAATGTATTTTAATATCCTTAGGGTTTTAATTCTAGGTGAATTAGCCACTTGTTTGTTGTTTTATCCACAACCATCAAGTTAAAGGATTTTTTCTCTCCCTTGTGAAAAATACCCATAAACACATGGAAAAAGCCTCTAATTGGTGCTAAGGGTATTACTAGTTCAGATGTCCAAACACTTGGCTTGTGTGAATTAGAGTCTAAAAAAAGTGACTATCACCATTAGAGAAGTATTAATTCTCAAAGGATCCAAGGAAAAGGAGGTGATAGGTTCGGAATCCAAGACTAGCTTATACCCTAACTAGTGGGTAGAGAAATCACCCATGAGATGGAGGAAAGGGGATTCAATTCATATTCAAAGGGTCGTTGGAAAGGGGTAGGATAGTATGCCTTGAAAGGAATAATTCATAGAGTATGGAATGATAACTTTTTCCCTATTCCAATGCATGATGGGATGGTACCCCTCTTCCTCGATAGGAAAATTGGAATCAACTAGATAAATTGGTTTGTGAGACCATGGATGGAAATATCAAGAATAGGTGAGGGATTAAAGGAATTTGATCTCAACACCATGAATTTATGTTGAATAATGAGGCTGGGAAGGAGAATCATGATTAGACACGTAGTCTGGAATGTCAATGGTGCTAACCTAGATGACTCCATGGTATATATATAGATCCGTAGAGAGGTTCCTTTCTTTAGGGGTAGAGTAGAGAATAAGGAGAGGGGGAGAAGAGGGACCTTCCCTCTCTTGGAAAATAAGGATACAAAACCCCCCTATGGGGGAGTATGGATTGTATATGGAAAGGAAAAGGAAACCTTTACTCAATGTGGGGGAGGTTAGATAGGAACTCCCAAATAGAGTTACCAAAATGTAAAAAAAGAGAAACTTCATGCTACCACACACAAAGTGAGGGTAAATATGGAATGTAACCTGAGAACACACACACACTACCAAAAATATGGAAAGATAAGAGTGGATTTACCACTTGGTTTTAGGGATTAACTGAGAAACCCTAGCGTAAGGTAAAAGAGGGTGAAAATATAATGAAAAACCACTAGATTAATAGTAAGATCTTGTTAATGATAACCTAGGGATATAGGTGATTAAGGTAATTCAATTAGGTTTGAGATTGGTTTTTACTATCAAATTAAATGAGGGAGAGCCAATTAACCAATAATTCCTTTAATAATATAGAAACCCTAATGTTGGAAATGCAAGGAGAAGAAGAAAGAAAACTCACCTAGAATTTGTTGTTGTAGATGATGAATCTCTCTAGGTTGAAGTGGAGAGTTGTAATAGTTCTCCAAGAGTGATCCACATCTCAGAATGACCTACACACTCAACTCCAAATTTTTTGGTTATGCAACCTGATTATCTTCCTAATTCATATGCAAGTCAAATAAATTGTAGGATACACAATATGAAGCATTCATTGTAAGTTAAATTTAAACCATTTGTAGTCAATTTGAAATATTTGTAGTCAATCTAAACTATTCATTATAAGGTCATAGATCTGAAGATAGAAGTTATGTTAGGAATTTTTTCCCTAGAAGGAAACCCTCTTTCATGTATGAGGGAATTGTATTGCCGCAATAGAACTGTGTCATTATTGTATTTCTGAGAGAGGAGACTATGAGAGATAGAAGAGGAAGTTACATCAGATGTGTTTTTCATTGTATCCCTTCATTTGTTGGATAATCAAAAGTAAGGACCTAGAAAATTCTCTCATGGACGTATCCCACATTGGGTGAACCACATATATATGTCTATCTATTGTATTGTGTATCTTCTATGTTTTATTTCTTCATTTGTTTTATTTATTTCTCTACGATCCTTTTTTTATAACAAAATTCTTGGAAGAGAATACTTTCCCTAATATAAAACACACACACACACACAATATAACCAATAACATTAGATATACTATTATAAAGATAATTCAATGAAAATTTATGTAAAGTAGAAATACCTAGTGATATAAAAGTGGATGGTAACGCCTTTACCCAAGTTGTGATGGAACCATCGTTAAGGTTGTAGGTTTGAAAATTCCAAGGTATTAGTGGAACTATTCCAATGAAAATTTCATAGGATGAATCAATAAAAACTACAAGATTGGAGACAAGCTAGCCAAGGGATTAACTATAGAGGTGTTGAAGATGATAGGTGCATGAAGCACTAGGGGCTTAAGAGAGGTGGAAGGATATTAGTAACAAATATGAGTGTGTACTTTTCAATTAGGATTTTTAAAGATAAAATATATTGAAAGAGTTCAATAAATTTTACAAATAGGAATAAAAGGGTATAAATAGGAAAAGGAAAAACCTCAAGGCATAAGAGAACATTGGATTACCCATTATGGTAGTGTTGTACCATGGCATAAAAACTTCCCTTTTCCTATTTTCTTCTTGAAAATCACTTTCTTTTTCCAAGAAAATGGGACCCGTCCTTTTCTCCTTGGGAACTTCTAAACTTGATAAGAAGAGATACCTTGACTTCTTGATCTTTGTCAAAATATTCTCACCCCTCTCTGATCAAGTTTCGTTTTTTTAAGCTTGGTTTTGGTTTTGACACTTATACAATTTTCAAGAATCATTTTTTGGGATATCGGATAAGTTCCTCTTAACTCCTCTGATATGTATCGAATAAGTTTCTCTTAATTTATCCTATGCACATTGGAGGAATTCTTCTAAAGTTCTCTTATATGCATCGGAGGAGTTTCTTCGAAGTATGTCAATATGCAATTTGATAATTGGTAAAGTTAATATTGATTCCTCTGATTCAACCAGAAGAGTTCTCACAAACTCGATCGGTTGAACTAGAGGAGTTCCTCTAATCTCCTTTGACATGTAGCCACAACCACCGACAGACTTCATGTTATATTTTGCGGTACAGATCGGAGGTTTCCCTACCATTGTTGTCAGCACACAAAATTGTGCCTCTGGAAGATTTCCTCTCAACACCTTCTATGTGTATCGAATATCTTTCCACCAATTCATCTGGTATGGTCGGACCACTTTCAATCTCTACCCTCGATATGACCTTTATTTTCGGTCAGATTCCTCCCAACCCATTGGATTGCATCGAATTGTGCACCTAGTCTATAAAGGACCATTCCCCTCTTCTTTTTTATCATTTTTCGTGTGGCTAAGAAGGAAATAGGAGTGTCAAACATCTGTTCAGTGAGTTATCATACTCATGATATTTTTCATCCTCCATCTATCCACATGTCATCGGAGTAGCTAGGTAATCCCTAAGACCCTTTACATTTCTTTCACTAGTTCCATTAAAGTTAGGGTTAGGGTTCTATTTCTTTGGCCTTTACCAATATTCCCCCCACCTATCTCTCCAATCATCTTCCATTGGCTTGTGTCTCTTCTCGATCCATTCCCCCCTCAATCAATCCTGCACACAAAATTGGACATCAATGGAATGCTTTCCCCCTTCATGAGTTTCCCCTATGACCTGTGACTTCTCGTGAAACCATAAAGAGGACTCTGTCCATTGCATCACCTTTAGGCACCATGCATATATATATCCTTATACCACCTGACGAGAACTCTTCCTTCTTGTTCTTGGAGTAGTGCTCGATCAAGTTAGAATGAATTAGACCCATGTCTGTAGTGGGATTTTCTCACCTCACTCTATCACCTCCACATAACCTAACCTATTCTCATTATAATTTCTTAGTCTAAATTCACACATTCAACATCATCATAAATACCTTGTCATACCATAGTTGTGCACCAAGCCTAGCAAGGATTGAGCACTTCCTCCATCCAAAACTTAACCAAATCTCAAAAATATTTGCCTAGTCGGGAGGGTTTCCATCGTGGTATTTGGTACATAACCTTAGAAGCTATTGTGTTTTCCTCCAGACTTCTTGGAGGATTTATTACAAACTCATATGGTATTTTTTCCCAAATCATCAACAAAATTAACATAAACTCTTTCGGTAGTATACCAGAAGAGTTAATATAAACCTCTCTTGTACCACAACAACACACTTAATAACATTGCCTCCAGTCTATCGGTGGTATTGACACCAACTTTTCTTATGTATCTGAAGATCTTGCCACAAACCCTTCCAACCCCACTGGTGGACTTCCCAAAATTCTCTCTGGTTATAACTATGCATTCCGGAAAAGTTAACACCATTTGTGTCGATACAATGTCTCGTTCACTGAATACTTAAGACAAACACCTTTAATTTATCAACGGCCTTGTTAACAACTTCACCGATGTAATCGGAGAGTTTCCCAATAATTGATCTGATATCATATTTCCATCATCTAACTTATTAAAAAATCCTATGATAGATAATCAGAGAACTTTCCATCTTCAATGTTAGTTCCACTTTCCTTCATCAGGAAAGTTGGCATCAACTTCATTGATCTACCTAGAATTTTCCCAAGCTAAGCCCAACTTCCTCAAGATCTCACCATGTATTGGATCATATTATCATCTTCCGAAGATGACTCCCCCCCTAAAATTGACTCGACTTATTCCTCGGGTATCAGACATGGGTTTACATCGAAAAAATTGTCTCTATAATCCTTTTACTACTCAAATGCTCAAATTTTATTTCTTTAAAGGAATTGATGCTTTATGTTTTTTTTTTTCCATATTTTTTTTTCCGTGTTTTATGTATTAATTATGAATCTGTTTCACAGGTTCATATACATCACCATGCAAGAAGACCACCATAAAAGTACCAACAACAAAATCTTTCAAAAGTGGAAGCAGACAAAAGAAAGAACACGATTCCCTAGGAGAAGTATATAATGATATTATAGGGCTCTTAGATAAATGGGAAGATCCACTTAAATGGGGTGATGTTTTTCATATGTTCAAGAAGAAATACTTCCCCGTGGATCTTGAATATCAGTACGAGATCAAAATCTTCAAAAATATTTGGAGGTCGGGATTACATAGAGTGGCGGCCCATGCACCAGTGTTCCCTTGAGCATATGAGATTGTATGGATCCTCAAGAACATGGACCTTAACAAATGATACATACTTAATTCTAAATGGGATCCCATGTCATCATTCCAAAAAAAATATTTATCCAAGTATTATCATTTGGAAAAGGGAACCTAATTGCTAAATAAGGAGCTTATCATTTATTTCAAGTATGCAGAAAAGGACATGTTCAAAATATGGTATAAACAAGATAAGAATTTCAAGATCAGACCTTATGGTGACTATCTGACCACTAAACTAAGAAATCCATATCAATACATCATAGAAACTATTTACAGACTATATGGGGAGAAAGATGCTTCTAAATTCACTTTTTCCTTGATTCCCCTAATCTACTGCTATGTTGATGAATGCTTGGCATTCAACTGGGTTGATATATTATCAAAAAGATTAATAAAATTCATCGCAACTGGAAAAGAGTCCAAACTTGGAAAATTCCCAATTTTTTATATGGTGTCTTACCTCTTGGATATGATGTGCGTACCCCATCAATATTCCAAGATGGGTTGGGCCTGGAAACCAACCGACCCATTTATACATATCTACAACAAGGTTCTTTGGGAGAAAAAATATAGAATATAATACCATAGGATCTACGACCACTTCATAATGACTCTATATGAGCTCATCTTTTATGCACCAGTTCCATGTATAACATATAAAGCATTGGAAATACTATGAAATATCAAGGACTAGTACCTCATGGAGGAAAAAACTACATAAGGATATATGAGGATACCAAATCTCCCCATTTTCTCATGAGATTTGTTCCCAATAGACTAGTACTCCAATAAATATCATATCAAATTGTAATTCATGGAGTCGGGGCAACACTATATTAGGATACGAATGTTATTTGGCCCTTGATGCCATTGCGGGTTAGCTCATAATTGTTCATGAGCACCAAGTAGGCCAAGTATGAATTAGATATTCTACTTTCATATCACTATAGAGAATAAATATTTAGGATACATGATCCTAAGAAAGTAGTAAAAACTTATTGTAGCCAAATCAAACATACTTAGGAATATAGATTGTCTACTTGGAGGAGGAAGAGGTTCATTGTGTAGCTCAGGCTTATGATGAAGTCACTTCCATACTATATGGAAAACCCATAGGTAGAATTGTCTATGAATATAAATCCCATGAAGAAGCATGGCAGAAGCAAAAGCATCAGCCACCACTACAACTACACATTTTGAATCATCTGAGGAATAAATACTAGCTAACAATAAAAGAAGGAATAATGAAAGGGTCCAAAAGAAGGAGGAGGGATCTATTGAGAAGAAGATAAATATCATAGAGGCCAAGGCAAAGGCAGAAGGTGAAACAACAATAGGAGCAGCGATGACGATAGAAGAAGTAGAAGAAAAGGTTGTATTATCACTAGAAGTCACAACTAGATTGTTGTATATGTAAGCCTAATACCCATTAGAATGTGAATAATAATGTTTTAAAAAGTTTGGAAAATGGATGTGAAACTCATTTTATGATGTCAATCACAAAAACTTCCATGAAATGCACACTAGCAAGAAAAGCTTTGAATAACTTCAAATCAGTGTTTAAGAGATATAAAGGAAAGATGGAAGACTTAGCAAGGAAAGTGAAATATGTGTATCATTTTAAATCAAGTATTTATAGAACACATATGGAAGAAAACTTTTTTGAATAAGAACTTATTAATCCAAAGAGAAAAGCACTTTCATCAACTTGCATAAAATACCACAATAAATCATTAACTGCAATAAAGAAATAAACATCATGATGAATCCTTCACCATAGACTAATACCAAAGTGAGATGAAACATATATGATAGTAGGGAAAATACTGATTTTTCACCATTAAATATTCTTGACTTTGGTCCATACATCAGGAAAACTCTATTACAATAATGAGAGACTAAATACCATAGTTTTTTCCTCAACCATTCGAACCTCCTATCAAGTTACAATCTATCTTAAATAACAAAAGCTCTAAGAAAAATCTATTTAGAATCTGCCACATCATTTCAACATAGGATTCTATTCCTTAGAAAGGCATGGTAACAGGTGTACAACATGAATATAAAAGAATGCTATTTTGCAGGAAAATTTTGGCAACGTATTGAACATCCCTTAACAACTAATGGTGTGGCTTTACTGCATGCAGCTCATTGAGACAAGTGGCCTTATAATGTAAAAATGAACCTCCAAATGTTGGTATGAGTTCAAATTGACACCTAACAATCCCTCTCGCCTCCAAAATATTCATAAATCTAAGGTCACATAGTAGCGCTGCGAACTTTCCTAAAACACCCAATTCGCAACACCAATAAGTCCATGGGCTACGAACTTTCCTTTAGAATCCCGTTTTCTTGCAAAAGAGATTCCAACCTTTAAAACTTGAACCATAAGTAATATAAACCTTCTATATATTCTACAAACTCATTACAACCTGAAGTAACCTTGGAGAAAACATAAAAATATGCTAAGTTTAGCTCAAAATCCAAAATCATCACTTAGTGTTGTAACTACATGCAAAACAGTAAACCATGAAAAAAATGATGTTGATGTGGAAGATCATATTGTATTCACCTTTTGGTTATGGTAATCCTTCTAGTAGCCACATTATCCAAACATATATAAATTCATTTTTTCCACTTCTTCTCTGAAAGGTTGTAACTCTGCTTTTAATTTCCTAATTTCAGCTTGGCAAGCTCTCTTCTACTTATATATATTCTTGAGTTTCCTATGAAGGGGAAAATACATCTTAGCCATGAACCTTGATTTATCAATTGTCTCTTCATATAGATCTAACATCTCCTTTAGCTTAATTTGGGACTCCAAATCTTCCTTTTTCAACTTGTCAATTTTAGTTTTTGCATCCTTAAGTTGCCTCATGAGGAGTGTTGATATCAATAACCTCCATGGGCTTCTTGGAGAAATGAACTTTGTCCTTTTGATGATATGAAGTCTCTGTTGTACCATCCTAAATAGGAACATGCCTTTTAGTTTCTGATCTAGTAAAAGGTATTCTAGATTTGACTCTTTCTGCAGCAATTGGTGGGGAAAAAACAAGTTTTTTTCCTTTCAACTTCCCTGTTTTTCTTGATGGTATTTCCATAGGTGTAGGTTTTTCCATAGGTGAAACGTCTCTGTCATAAGGTTTTGAGGGGCCTCCTTCTACTTGTTTATCATTATCTTGAAAATATTTATCACTCGTAGTCATCCTCCTCTTCTTGCTTGAATCTGAATGCACAGTCTTCTCAACAGGGGTAGGAGTTTGTCTCTTGGATTGTGGTGTGGGAGAAATATATAACTGAAAATTTCATGCATATAGGAAAGTTTCTCGATCATTGTTAGTCTTCTTCAACTCTTCCATTACTAACATCTTGATTAAACTAGAGTGAAAAACATTGGTGTCTACCTGCTTGGACTTAGCCTGGACTCTATTTGACATCTTGCCAATACTCCTGAAAAGGTAAAATGGAAGGTTTTGTTGGTAAATATGTAACAGACAGCGAATGACGTGAAGAATGTATAGAGGACTTTTAGCATATTTACAGGCAATGTATACTTGTCATTGATGGCAAGTGCAATTGTGGTTGTGGTGATGGCTTGAGTACAACAGAAATGTATAGCAACGCAGCAATAATCGGGAGGAGAAGAGTCAGTAACCGTTGGATCCCATTCAAATTTCCCAAAAGAATGAGGGTCGTCAGATATGAATAAAGACAAGATGAGCGCACTGAAAAGGAGGACAAAGCTCAGTCGTTAGATCCAAGCGCAAGACCCGACCATCATCGGATCAAGGATAACCTGCATGCTCTTTAAAATACAAGGAGAAGTGGGCATAATCACAATATGAAAAATCGCTATGAAATCTGAGCTGTCAGATCAAACTTTGATCTGGACCATTAATTCCAGTCAGTATCGGGGATCGGGACTTTGAAATGTCAAAATCACTTGACATCAAGAACCCCGATTTCGCGATATGCGATATCGCGATTCAATCGCAGCCGTTAAAGTTAGAAGTGATCTAGACCGTTGATTCTCTGCATGGAGTATCAGGGATCGGGATTTTGAAGCGACAAAATCATTTGACAACAAGAACCCTGAAATCGCGATATACGATTTTGCTATTTAATCGCAGCCGCTGAATAGAGATCAGATCTAGACCGTTGATTTAACTTCTTATCGGAGTTTCAGGGATTGCAAACTCAAGGGGAAAAGAACTCATTGCATCAAGAATGTTGATTTCGCGATATGTGAAATCGCAATTGAATCTAGACCGTCAGATCAAGAAATGATCTGAACCGTTGATCTGACATCTCACGGAGTTTCAGGGATCGGGATTTGTAAGTGACAAAAACAATGAACGTCAAGAATGTCGATTTCGCGATGAGTGAATTCCCGACTTAATCTGAATCGTCAAATCTGATTATGATCTGGATCGTTGATCTGACCGCTTTATGGAATTTTGTGAATCGGGATTGTAAGTGAAAAGAACATTGAACATAAGGAATACCAAAACCCGATTAANAAAAAAAAAAAAGCAAGAATAATAAAGGTCATCCAACAGTGAGGATAAAACTTGACTGTGATCAAAGGGTTACTATTCTTTCTCACAGATTAACTCTTGAGTTTGGAATCTGTTAGCAAAACGGACTCATGATTGCAAATCAGTTAGAGTTTCAGTTGGCGTTTCAGTTTCTTAGACAGTTTTCGTCTTTTTGCCTAAGGAGTTGGGAAGTTGAACCATCATGTTCGAGTGTATAAAAGAAGATGAAACAGACTGTGTCGGGTTGGTTGTTCTGTAAGGGAAAAAGAATGAAACTGTAAGAATAGACAAGGAGAGGATGCGCAGGAGGAGATTGAGGATATGTGAAGCATGAGATGAAATGTAGAGCATAATAACAGAATGAGTTGAAGAAGAGAATAAGAAGAAGAGCATGAGTTGATGCAGAGAATACCTGTTGAACAGACAGAGGAAGAGAAGAGCAGCAGAACAGACTACAGAAGACCAGATGTATAGAACAAAGAAAGATTGGTAAGAACTGATTTATCTGTAAAG
Source organism: Picea engelmannii (assembly GCA_009831015.1). Taxonomy (NCBI): domain Eukaryota; kingdom Viridiplantae; phylum Streptophyta; class Pinopsida; order Pinales; family Pinaceae; genus Picea; species Picea engelmannii. The sequence continues at coordinate 184,597 of ML779850.1, read as the reverse complement.
TTGAATGTTTATTTAGCCATTTATATTTAAGGGAGGTTGGGAGGTGCTCGGGAGGACTGTTGTCCTCGGAAGTTCAAGTGGGTGCTTGAACACAGGGAGTTGTAGCTTCCATCTTGTTGCAGCCAGAGAAACCAGGGTGGCAGGGTGGTGCTAGGGAGAACAAGTGTTCTCTGTTATACAGGTTGGAGCCTATGTAATGGGAAGTTGGTGCTTCCATCCAGTTGGTGCTGTAACATTCAGGAAGTTGGTGCTTCCATCTAGTTGTTGCTGGAACATTCAGGAAGTTGGTGATTCCATCCAGTTGGTGTTGGAATATACAAGGAGTTGGTGCTTCCTTCTAGTGGGTGCTAGAGAAACCAGAGAGTTGGTTCTCTCAAACAAGTTGCAGCTTGTAAAAAAGAGGTTGCAGCCTCACATTGTGGGGGTGCTCAATTATAGATGATGTACAGAACTTAAAAGACTGCCTATCATTTCGAAGAAGAAGAGGCTTTCTCCCTTTATGGGTTTCCTTGTGAAAAATTTGTCTCTGTGTATACTTTATGTGTGATTATTGTTCTTTACCTTTACTGTCCATATGTTGTATATTGTTGATGATCACATGAAGAAAGATTAATAATGTTTTAACAAACTTAAAATTGTTTAATCTCACTTACAATTGATTCACCCCCCCTCTCAGTTGTATTAATAATTTCAACAATTGCTATCAGAGCAGGTTCCTTTTATTTAAAGGTACATCTGTAAGATTAAACATGACAAGTCATGAAGGGACTTCAGCCTCTAAGCCCCCTCTGTTTGATGGAACAAATTTTGCCTTCTGGAAGATTAGAATGAGAACATATTTAATGGCCTTGGGTGTTGATGTTTGGGATGTAGTAGAGACTGGAAATACAAAGCCTGTTGTGCTAGCCAACAAGGATGATAAGTTAGAGTTTAGTTTTAAAGCTAAGGGGATGAATTCTATCTTGAATGGACTTTCTGAAGTTGAGTTTGTAAAGGTGATGCATCTTGATACTGCCAAAGCAATGTGGGATAAACTTATTAACAGTTATGAAGGAAATGAGAAAGTAAAAGGTGCCAAACTTCAAACATACAGATTGAAATTTGAACAACTAAAGATGAATGAAGATGAAACAATTAGCAAGTATTTTTTAAGAGTTGAAGAACTTGTAAATTCCATGAAGGGTCTAGGTGAGACGGTTGATGACTCACTCTTAGTTCAGTAGATTTTAAGATCTTTGCCTGATAAATTTAATCCAAAAGTCTCTGCAATAGAAGAATTAAATGATCTTAAAACTCTGTCCATTGATCAACTTCTAGGAACTCTAACTGCATATGAAAAGAGAATTAACAAAGATAAATCCAGTACTAGAGAAGCATCTTTTAAAGAAGACAAGAATATTGATTCATAATTAGATGATATTGAGGCAAAATTTGTGAGAATGTTAAAGAAAGGATCAGGAAAATATCAAGGGAAGTTGCCCTTCAAATGCTTTAATTGTGGTAAGATAGGTCATTTTGCATCTAAGTGTCCCCATCAGAAAAAGGACCAGAACTCTAATGATGAAAAGAAGTACAAATACAAGAAATATAATAAGAA
>ML779850.1:143687-176826 GCA_009831015.1 Picea engelmannii | reverse complement strand
TTATACAGGTTGGAGCCTGTGTAACGGGAAGTTGGTGCTTCCATCCAGTTGGTGTTGGAACCTTCAATAAGTTGGTGCTTCCATCCAGTTGGTGCTGGAACATTCAGGAAGTTGGTGCTTCCATCCAATTGGTGTTGGAATATACAGGGAGTTGGTGCTTCCTTCTAGTGGGTGCTAGAGAAACCAGAGAGTTGGTGCTCTCAAAAAAGTTGCAGCTTGTAAAATAGAGGTTGCAGCCTCACATTGAGTGGGTTGTCAATTATAGATGATGTACAGAACTTAAAAGACTTCCTATCATTTCGAAGAAGAAGAGGTTTTCTCCCTTTATGGGTTTCCTCGTGAAAAAATTGTCTCTGTGTATACTTTATGTGTGACTGTTTTGCTTTACCTTTACTGTCCATATGTTGTATATTGTTGATGACCACATGAAGAAAGATTAATAATTTTTTAACAGACTTAAAATTGTTTAAGCTCACTTACAATTGATTCACCCCCCCACTCTCAGTTGTATTAATAATTTCAGCAGGTTCATGGATTCTTTCCCAATGAAGTGTAGTATTAATTTGATATAGTATTGATATACCATATTGAACCTTCCTTCACATGTGAAGTACCTTTGTATGACCCTGAGCATCTTGTCAAAATATTCCAGCATGTGAATCTTGGGAACTCCTTTGGATAGGTTGTCTCCTTGATATGCAGGCTTAAAAAATTTCTTGGAGAAAGAAGAATTTAAAGACATGGATTTGAACCACTTATCACCACAATCAGGTATCTTTGTGGCTATAGAAATAGAATTCTCAGAAACTTCAAACTCCAACATTCCCACCTTAGTCTTTCTTCCACTGAAAGTAAGTGAAAACTGCTTAGCCACTTCAGGATGTCCTCCTTTCATTTTCTGACAAAAATTGAGGTAGCCCACCCTCTAGAAAGCTTCCTTGAAAAATGGTTCAGAATTGATGAGTTGCATGTCATGTGGTTCATCTCTCACAATCTCTTCCCCCTTGTGGATATTCTTTCCCTATTGAATTTCCATAATTATTGTCTTGAAAACCTCCTATAGCCTCTTATGATAATTTCTATGTGAAATATAGAATAAAACATGAATTTTTAGGGTTTGATTATAAAGTTGACATACTTAGGGTTCACCTGACTAAAAAAATTATACACAACAATAGTGTGAAGTTGAGAAATATTGCAAGTAAGGAATGATAAGAGGGACAAAAATTCAATCTGAGTGAGATTGCAGACAGGAAAAAAGAGACAATTTTGTGTAAACAGGGTGTTTGCAGTGCCAATAGCCAGTTCACAGTGCTAGTCTGCAGCATAATTGAACCAGGATTTACGAAGGAATGGAAATACTTTCCATGTCTCATAGGGAACATATAATGACTGGTTAAAACCTGGGTTGTAGACATATTTCAATTTTGATAAGGTTTTGGTCAATCAAAAGATAGAGGGTTCGCAGTGCGAGTCTGCAGCACACAATTTGTAGCGCAAGGTTATAATGGACAGTTTGCGGTGCAGAATGGGCAGTGGATATTATTAATTTTTGCAAAATAAATTTGTAGGATGACCCTGTGAGATAAAAATCTTGAACAATGCCTAGTATTTAGAACACTAGAACTATGGGTTTTAATGGTGCAGATAGTTGGCAGTGCATTGAGCATTTAATAGTATGCAGCGCCAACAATACACAACAACTTTACATTCTCAATCAACCATTTAAGAAACATGCAATCATCAAAGGAGTAACTTGTATGTCTGAAATTAGGTTGGTGCTTTGTGAATGCAAGTTCGACTTAAATGAAAGCATCCAATTCTCTTCAATCTACTACATCCATTTCGCAACACCAATTTTAAAACTCTAGTAGTGCACTTCATAGAAACTATTAGAGTTGTTCCTTGAAATAATTTTCAAAATCATAATGAATTGAATGCATTGAAGATGATGAGATCTCCCTTGACACATTTTCAAAGTGCAATGATGAGATATTAGTGTATAAAGTACTTCTTGGTACACTGCAAACTTTTAGGTGAGTTGGAAGCAAGAAAATCTTACATCCGACTTGACCTTTAAACGATTGGAAAATGACATAATGGAATTTTGTGTACACACCCTTAAGACAAGACATATGATGATGATGATTTTAAGACCAAGGTTGCGACCCATGTTGACCCTTATTTCCTTCATGGTGATAAATAATAGCATGACACCAAGGCTCTAAACCAAGACTAAAAACAAGACTATGCTTATGGAAAAATCAAAATTTGAGTTATGGCATGAGATATAACCCAAAGCCTAAGATTTAAAGACCCTATGACTCAAAACAAGACAAATCCAAATATTTTTTTACCCCTATACATCCTATGTGCTAACAAGTGGCAACTTAGAAAGCAACAGAGGATGAGAGAGACTAAAAAGCTACAGTTGAAAGAGAAGTTGTAGAGGAAGCAACAACAAAACATAGAGTGTGATATGAATTTGTAGTTAAAGTAGTCGAGGAATAGTAGCAGAGAAATCACGAAGAATATCTTAATGATGACACCTCACCAATGGATACATGTATCCTAGAAACATCATCAGAAATTATTTGCAATCACATTCAAACTAACGGAATGGAACTGGGGCTTAAAACACCATACAATCCCATCAAAGTGTCAAATTTGAAAAAATTCAAATATGACAAAGCCATTGGACAGATTGTGCAACAACAAGTTAGGAAGGTACCAATCATAGGTGGTAATCCATTAACAGTTGTCACAGAGACTATTGTAACAGAAGATGCTAGCCAAGATCCACTCTCCATAGAATCTGTTGGCACTTCCTTTACCACAGTAATAGAGCGAATCATGAAAAACTTGTACCTCCAAAACCAGGAGAAGGATCCCAAAATCATAGAATTGGAAGAACAACTTAGTCATGCAAAGAAGGATGAGGGTGAGTGAGGAGAATTTAAATCATGCATTGAAAAGGTAAGAACAAATATGGAAGAGGATATCACATAAATGTACACCCATATACATGTATTTCAGCAATTGGCAGCCAATGTAATGAAACGACACAGCCATGTACAGGCCAAGAACATCCATCTCATCACCATCTGAGAGGACCTAGATGACATAAAAAAATGGATCACCAAGAATCCATATTCTCTAGCCAATATCCCTCCCCCCTCAAAGGTAGAGAGAAGAATTGACCACGCTTCATTTGATCAGTGTCGGAAAGTTGGGAAGAAAGTATAAAAGGATATGACTAGATTGATCACAATTTGCACACAACTTCATAAAGAAGTGTAAGTTTTGACACAAAAATTTCTCCTTCCTCCCATATAAGAACTCGGTAAAACCATCACTATGGAACAACTCCTCAAAAAAATCCATCAAAACACAAATTAGATACGGGAGGTAACTGAGGCAGCTTTGAAGTTGACAAATGAGTTAACGGAGCAACGCCTTGCCCAACCCGCCAAAGTTTACACTATGATACAATAGTTCATGGCCACCCTAGAGAAGAACATGAAGAGTCTCACCAATAATTCATTCTCAAGTGAAGCTACTCTCGAGGAACTTTCATATAGTAGGGTCATATCACTCTACATCTAGTATGAGGTTTGGGCAACCTACGTCAAGGTCAAAGGCATATAAATGAGACAAAACAACAAATTTGGATTTTTGTACTCTAATTTTTATTTTTGCAACCACCCTCATCTTCATCCTCATTCTTACACATGTCAATAACCAGTGAGGGAAGCTAAAAGTTTTTGTAACTGCTTCTTCTGGAATTATTCAATAAGACATTTTCAGTAGTTTTTTAGGATCTCCATAAGTAAAGGACGAGGCCCATTTTGAAAGGGATCTTCAAGCATTGTATACTCACTAAACTATTTTGGACATATTTTTGTGTTAACTAAAATTGAGAAGTCCTCATGGCCAGTTTTGATAGAGAGAAGAACTTGTGTAAATGGTTGCTCACTGTAAACTATTTTCAACAGATTATATACTATTTACATGTGTTGTAAGAATGTGTTTTTGCCTGTAGGCGTTTCTTATGAAAATTAATATCATTCTCACATATTTGCTATTATTTTTTATGTTTTGTCCTGAAAATATGAGTTTCTTATGTATGTAATAACATGATTCTAGACTAATCTAGTTATGTATTTTCATACATGTGTTGTCTAACTTTGCTACTTCATAACATATATATGAGTGAATTTATATGTAGGGATCAGTTTCATTTTATTTTCTCATTTGGTTACTATAGATTGCTCCTAGATAGGATAGGTTAGTTAGATTTATTTTTTTTCTTAGTTAGATTGCATATGCATTTTCATTTTCATTCACCAACCATCCAATCACCCCTCATAACCAAAAATGGAATTCGGGTTAGAATCTGGATGGGTCTTCTAAATAAAATGATGCATAGTCTAATTAAAACCGTGTACTGGGGAGTACCCCTTACTATTGAAGGGAAATTCCACCCATCAACAGACTTGGCACTAGGAGGGATTGATTTTCCATGGTTGGCATAAACCAACTACATACACAAGGTCATTACTCTAAAAATATTCTTGTCCAACAACATTTTCCTCATATCCCTTATGAATAGGACATTACCTTTGAATATACAAATCCTCCATTCGAAAGCATTACCGGAATCCCTGAAAATCAAATAGAAGCTTGGTATCACGTTCCTAATGAAGAGTTTTTTGAAACTCGACATATCACATGCTCATATGACAAATTACTTGGCCAACTGCCAATAGATTCAACACTCCCTAGGAGGAGAGATACCTACATTGGACGACCTAAGAATTGGAACAATGTTCTTGTTGAATTCATAGAAGATCTAATAGAAACTAGTTTACAAGCCATACTCATACATTTAGACTAGATTCCTCCCATACCTCTTCGCCCTACTCCTCCCTGCTTGAAAAATAATTTTGATGGTGAACATTTAGGATATGATTCTGAAGATATTATGGGTGAAAATAGAAATATAATACATTTGATTCCACCATGTATGTCCCAAGGTGATCTAAACCTAGTTGAACCTTTACATCAATTACCCAAACATCTGGAGAAACTTCTCCCTATATTCAACCCAGAAAAATCCATCTCACCAAAAGATCATGTGAAGAATTTATTTCTATCCACCCACCTCCTTGACATCCATTACGAAGACGTGGTTTTTATACTCTTTCGTTATACCTTTTAAAAACAAGGCTTCCACATGGTATTTCAACCTCCCACCCTGCTCTATAAACAGTTGGAATGACTTTGAAAAATCTTTCATTGGAAAATTTGAGGAAGAGAATACTCCCACAGACCTATTCAAAGAACTAGTGGCCCTAAAGATGTAAAATAAAGAAAAAGTAAAAGACTTTAATCAACACTTCACTACAGTCCTCAACAAGTTCACTATTGTAACCGCTTCCTTGGAACACTTGGCTATCGAATACTATAATTCAACAATGCTTCCCTCCATAGGCATTTTCATCAAACGAGTCGGCAAGGTTACCTTAGCCCATAATTTTGAGGAAGATAAAGTTGTTGAGCAATAACTGAATTCATTAAATAGCCACCCTACGTATGAAGAAACAGAATAAACTAGGAAGAATCCTTTTTTATTGACTAAACCTCCTGAGAAAGAACCCAAAAACCTAGGTAGTGTGGTTAAGTTGGTTAAGAAGCCATCAAACGAACTAGTGGACCTTAAGAAGAACATTAGGGAAGGGTATTCCAAGCCTAGGCCTTTCCACCTATTTTTTAAAAGGAATGACAACTCGCCAAAGCCTCCAGAAGTCCCATGTCTCACTTTGAATCTGGATGACTTTGGAATGGACTCCTTTTGTTCATACCACCAGTAGAATCATTATGAAAAAGCATGTCCTCCATGGGTTAACTCTATGACCTTGGTCATTAATTAGTTGTTATATAAGAAAGAAATCAATGAGGAACAGACCAAGGAAGTTGAAAAGGAAGAAATCGTTGAGGAAACCACTCGGGAATCTGCCATGTTTCTATGGGATTGGTGTATTGATTCTTACGAAGAAAATATTGAAGAATTTTCCATGGGAGATACACAAATCATAAAATCTACCCCGTATTAGTATAACTTACGAAGGAAAGGTGTGGTCCCTAACACTTATTTACCCTCTAAAACCAACACCACTCTTAGAAAGATAATTCCTTCCATTCCTACTCAGAAACCAAGCCCTTTGACACCAACAATGGTTAGTAATAAACCCACCACCTTTGTATCATCCAATGGAAACAAACCAGTTAATTCAACCCCAGCTACAACTAACAACAAACCCAACACCTCACAACCAAGCAAAACAATGAGTAAGTATGAAAATCACGCTTTGGAATATAATGTTATTGACAATTTGAAGAAAACCGAAGCTAACATTTATTTGTGTGATATATGCACTCTTCCTTAGCAATGTGATCTAATTATTGATACGATCAATCCCAAATGACTCTCAAAAGAAGAATGTCACTGCAGCCAACAACATTTCTAAAATCATTGAAGCAAAGAAAGAATATAAAGTTGAAATTAAATATGGTATAAATGTCGCTAGTATAGGTGCACATTTGAGGTCCCAGGTTCCACCTTTTCTACTTACATGCAAAATTTTCAATTTTAATGTACATAACTACTTAGCGAACTATTGTGCTTCCTCCAATATCATGTCATACTCAATATGCCAAAGAATCAATGTTGTCCCACAAATGAGTACTACCAGAATCATACAATTAGATAGATCAGATGTTAAAGTGATAGGTTAACTTAGAGACCTTATGATTAGACTAGCATCTGATCCTAGATTCCACCAGGTAATTGATATCATTGGTTTTGAAATTCCATAAAGTTGTGGTTTACTATTGAACAATGATTGGTCTATTAAACTTCAAGTTTATTTTTCTTTAGATTGGTCCCACTTGTGGCTCCCATACAAAGGTAATCCATTTCAAATCTGGGTGAACAACAAGGATCATATGAAGCATACAATAACAAAACTTGAAGGTAAGAATGATCCCATCAGCTTTCCCCATACTATTTTGGGTAATTATTTTTTAGAGACTAACCATGGTTTCTATGAACTGAAGCCATCTCCAATTAAAATAGACACACAATCCAAACTCCTTCAATGCACTCAGACTAATGAGATTGCTTGTACTATATTAAAAACACATGTATTTTGCATAACTAACTCAAATTTACACACTAAAATGTGGAAAATGTTCTTTGATAGCTCCAAATATCAAGAAGGATTCAGAGTAGGATGCATAATTATTGATCCAGAACAATGTAATACTCTCATATCCTGCCATTTAGAATTCTAATGCACCAACAATAATACCAAATATGAAGCCTTGGTCTAAGGTCTGAAAAAATCCATCGACCTTAAGGTAAAATTCCTTTGAGTGTTTGGTGATTCTGAGATAATTGTCCAACAGGAAAGAAACATTATTCACTGCATGTCTCCTCACTTAAAAGGTTACCAAAAGGAGGTATGGAACTTTATCTATTCCTTTGAAGAATTTAATATTACGTCTATACCTCGTTGTCAAAATTCTACCACTGATACTTTGGTAAATGCAACATCTAAATTCACACCTTTAATAATGGTTTTTCTGTTGAAATCATTTTCAGGCTTTCTATACCGGACAACGTTACGAACTGGAGGGTATTTAATAATGATACTGAGATCATAAATTTTCTTACCAGCTACGATTTGTTCTAGGAATTAGTGATAGATGATGAAGCGCATGAACGAGATCTATGGGACTCCAAGATGAATCAAGTAGGTTAAAATCTAATTGCATCCTGAGGAAGGTTCTATCACTCAAAATATTGTTTGATCTACAGACCAAGTTTAGGAAGCCTATAAATCCAAAGACAAACAGTTCTACTATGATGTGATTTCTAGTGAATCTAGAGACCCGTGAACATCCAAAATAAATCAATATAGGAACTTCTTGTTCAGAGGCAGAAAAAAATGAAATCACACAATTTTTTAAGAGATATAATGATGTATTTTCCTGGACATATTAATATTTGAAGACGTATGACACTCATATTATTCAACACGTGGTTCCTATCAAAGAAGGTGTCAAAACATTTCAGTCGAAGTTAAGGAAAATACATCTAACTCTTGAACCACTCATTCAGAAGGAATTGAAAGAACTGTTAGACACCTAGATCATTTTTAAAGTTTTTCATTCCATTTGGGTGTCTAATATGGTACATGTTAGGAAGAAATTAGGGGATATCATACTTTGCGTAGATTTCTGAAATTTAAATCAAGATTATGAAAAGGACAATTATCTAGTTCCCCCATGGAGAAAATTATACAAATCATCTCTGGTTTTGAAATTTTCTCTCTTTTAGATGGGTTTTTTGGTTAAAATCAAGTTCTCGTATTAGAGATGGACCATTTAAATACCACTTTCAGGAAAAAGTGGGGAACGCTTACATATCACCAAATTCCATTTAGTCTAATCAATGTTGGTGCTACCTTATATAGGGCAATGGATATAGAATTTAAAGGTATAATTGGTCATAGCATGGTGATATATCTTGATGACTTCACAGTTTATTCAAAAAAAATAGTTGATCACCCCAAACATCTAAAGGATATTTTCGAAAGATGAAAAAAAAAAAATTCTCTAAACCCCAAGAAGAGCATTTTTTTTGTTTCATAAGGTAGACCATTAGGGTATGTTACTTCCAAGGACAAGATTTTTGTTGACCTAGAATGAACTAAATCTATTATGAAAATCCCACCTCCCTAAACCAAAAGGTCTATGTAGTCCTTTTTCAGGAAAATCAACTTCGTGAGAAGATTTGTTCCTGATTTTTCTGAAAATGATAAAGAAAGATGTTCAATTCAAGTGGAAATATGTTGAAAAGGAGGCCTTTGATAATATCAATGCTACCATAATGGCTACACCTTCTCTACAAAGTCCATATTTTACCAAATACTTTTTGTTGTATACTTTTTCTTCTGACCATTCTCTTGCAACATTGCTCACTCAGAAGGACCAACAAGGGAATGAGTTCCCCATAGAATTTATTAGAACTATACTCCAAGTTGTTGAAGTAAATTATACACCAGTAGACAAGAAATATTTTGTTGTCCACAAGGCTATCAAATAGTTCAGACCTCATTTACTAAAAATCCATACCAAGATGATCGTCCCTCACCCAGAGGTTAGATCTCTCTTTGTACATAGGGAACCGGGTTAAACAAAAAAGTAATTGGATTAATTATTTACAGAAGTATGGCATTGAATTAAAACCAACAAACATTTTTAAAGGTCAATTCCTATGTAAGCTAGCAACTAGATTCACGGATTTTGAGGATCAAGAGGAATATGGATGGAAATATGAACCGACTCTCTATACACTACAAGCCCCTTATATTCGATCAATTGAGAATTCGTGGTACAATGGCCTCGAATATTATACTCAAAATGGAATCACCCCTGATCATATTAATTCCAAACAAAGAAGATTGCTAAGGTTGATGTCAGCACAATATTAGTTGGTTCATGGTATCTTGTTCAGAAAGAATTATGATGGAGTTATACTCCAATGTCTAGAAAATAAATATGTTGACAAGGTTCTCAAAGACATGCATGATGGACCAACTGGAGGTCATTTTTTTGGAGAGTCCATATCCCACGAGATATTAAGAGTTGGGTACTACTAGTCAAAAATATTCAAATATTCTCATGCCTACGCTTGGAGCTGCGACATTTTCCAAAATTCAATTGGAAGAGAGATAAAAAAAAAACTATTCCACTTCATCCTATTGTTGTCAAAGATCCTTTCGAATAATGGGGGATAGACATAATCAGTGATATCCACCCTCAGTCATCCAAACAACACATGTTTATTCTAACTGTTGATTTTCCTAGATTCAACCCTTGGTATGCTCTGATACCAACCCAACACATGACAGTTAACTAAAAATTAAATTTTTTCATCTACTAAAATCACAACTAATTAATCAACTAAACTTGTAGTGGAATCATAAACTAGGAAACCAAAAAATGTCACACACAAGACACCAATATTTTTGGGTATAAACCCCTGGAAAAACCCTAAAGGGAAAAAATGTTGAGAATCATTTTATTATGCTAAAATCGATTCTCCTGTAACAGGGATAATGGCCCACTGAGAGAAATGCAACTAAAGGAAAAGCTGGCAAAGTATGACATGTTGTATGAACCAGAATTGCATGTTTTTTTAGGTGTACATGACTTTTCTTCAGAAAACCCATGTATGTACTCTACCATCTCCATTGAGACCCGTGTACATTTACATAAAACATGCACGACAATCTCCATACGATGTGACACTCTTCTATGACTTCCTCTAACTAAAACCCACCTACGTGATCATATGTTCTCTCTTCTCCTTGACCTGATATCTAGATGGAAGTCCTTCTCCACCTATCCAACATATTGAATCATGGTCCTTCATGACCCAGTACTCTATATTGACTCCCTCAACATCTGTCAAGTCAAAAGTGTTTTCTTCCTTCACCCTATCCTTGATTTTATAATCGTGAGTTAAAATATATTTCTAATCTCCAAAGTGATTGACGGTTGAGATTACTTCTCACACCAACATGAGATTTAGAAACATGCTAATTACTTTTATCACTTTCCTTAAATAACTCAATTAACTAATTACATAATTAATTAATAAAATCAATTTACTTTGATAATTCATTTAATTAAGGTAAATTTAAGAGTAGAAGGCTTTGGACAATTTCCACACATCTAGACACATAGACCTCTGCATAAATACTTGTTTGATGCTACCACTAGCATCAACACTCCCTCTTAGCGAGGAAGGTATTCTGCACCAATCCAATTCTATCTTTGAAGAATAAAAGCTTCCCTTTCTCCAAGGGTTTGGTTAGAATATCTACAACCTACTCATCTATGGAAATATAATGAAGCTTTAATGATCCCTTCTAGATCATATCTCGAATGAAGTGGTATATGATCTCAATATTCTTGGACCTGTCATAGAATATTGTATTCTTCAAGAGTTCTATAAAACTTTGATTATCACAGTATATCACCGTAGGATCCAACTCTTCATGAAATAAACATGTAAAAAACTTGTGAATCCAAATGGATTCATGACTACCCATACTCGGTGCCATATACTCTGCCTCTATTGATCTGAGTTCTACATAATTATGCTTCCTATTGAACCAAGTAATCATTGTTGATCCCATGCTGAAACAACACCTCAAGGTGTCATTTCTGTCTACTATACTACCTATCCAATCTAAGTCTATATATCCCTGCAACTCCACTCCATCTCCTCCAAGGTACCTTAATTCATACTCCATTGTATCTCTCAAGTACCTCAACACATTTTTCGCTGCTAACCAATGCACCTGCATCAACTCCACCATGAACTGACTCAAGATGTTCACAACAAAAAAAATATTTGGCATGTTTTTGACCAAATACATCAAGGACCCTATCATCTTCCTATATATCATGGGATCCACCAACTATAAATCTGAAGCAATCACCTTCTTTGAAGTGGTAATCATAGGTGTAGCCATTGGCTTATAGTCCTCCATCTTGAATCTCCTCAAGATATCAATTGCATAATTCCCCTGTCCAAGGAAGATCTATCTTGATACCTTCCATAATTATAACCCCAAGAAATAATGCACCAAGCTAATTTCCTTCATCTCGAACTCACTCATTAAATCCTCTTTTCACCCCACAATAATCACTTCTAAACCTATGAGAAACAAATCATCAATGTACAGAACCAAGATGAGAGTATCCTCTCCAACAAGTATGAAGTACAAGTTAGGATCTACCTCACTCTTGGTAAATCCCATGCTCTATAAGTATCTGTCGATCATATAATACCATGCCCTAGTTTCCTCTTTGAGTCTATAAAAGGATTTCCTAAGCCTACACACATGAGACTCCCTCCCATGTAGCTCAAATCCCTAAGGTTTCTCCATGTATACTTCTTCCTCAATCATCCCCTTGAGGGAATTTTTTTTCACATCCATTGGATGTATCCTCGACCTCGTAATTGAAGCAATATAAATAATAGCTCGAATAAAATCATACCTGGAAACTGGAGAAAAAGTCTCCTCGTATTCCACTCCCTCTTTCTGGGAGAACCCTATCGCCACAAATCTCTCTTTTAACTTCTCAATGCTACCATCTATGGCATGCTTGATCTTGTAGATCCATCTGGAACTCACAAATGACTTCCCCTCAAATCTTGACACTATGTCCTAGACATCATTCCTCATAATAGAGGTGTACTCCTATACCATGGCATCCCTCCATACCTGTTGATTTGTTTCTTCCTCAAAACTACAAGGATCAATATCAATTATGCTACTCATTAGCGCCATATAGTTCGGAAAAATATTTGTAGGCCTTCTCTCTTTAACTGCACACCTAGGAGCCTCACCAATATCCCTTAATGTCTTTAATATCCACCGGAGTATCTTGAAAAGAGTGGAAGGGGATAAATCCTCCTCCCTGCCTGAATTATATATTGTTKATCATTGTTCATCCTTTGGAGCMTGTTGCTCCTCATCCTTTGTCACTTTTGATGACTCCTAAGATCTACTAGATGCCAATTTATCCACAAAATTAACATCTTTGGTCACAATTGTTTTCTGCTACATTGGAATGAAGATAATGTAAGCCCTTGAGGTCTCATTGTACCCCACAAATGTACCATTCTGTCCCAAAGGCTCCATCTTCATCCTCTTCTCCATAGGCACATGGATATAAACTAGACAATCAAATATCCTCAAATGTCCTATCTCTGGATTCACTCTYGATAATGCCTCCTTCAGAGTCTTGTCCCCCAATATCCTATGAGTACTCCTGCTCTGCATATACACTTTTGTGTTATATTCCTCTTTCCATAGGAACATAGGCAATTTTTTGTCATCTATCATTTCTTTGGAAGAACTGATGATGGACCGATTCTTTCTCTCCATAACCCCACTCTGTTGAGAGTTGTATGCGATTCTCAACTCTCTCCTAATCCCTTCCTCCTTGCATAAATCCTTGAATTCATTGGAGGTGTACTCTCCCCCATTATTCGACCTCAAGGCCTTGATCTTCATTACCTTTATATTTCTCTACCTAATATCTAAATGCTCGAAACTGATTGAAGACCTCATCCTTGGTATTCATAAAGAAGATTTGGGTTTTCCTGGAAAAATAACCAATAAATGTCACATAGTATGAGGATCCTTGTAATGACTATGTTGACATAATCCCACTCGCATATGAATGGATAAGATCCAAGATCCCCTTCGACCTACTAACACTACTAGGAAAAGTGCTATAAAAGTATCCTTGGCATTCTTTCCAAGTGCACACCCTTTAAGCACTCCTTGTTTCGCAATTCTGAACTATGGAAGACCTGTAACAATCCCCCTTAGAATTTTCAATTCCTTGTAGTGTAGGTGTCCTAAACTCCTATTCCAAAACTAACATAGGTTGTCAATGTCGTGTACCATATCTTGAATAGGCTTTATGTGCATCTTGTACAAAGTGCCTTCTTTAACCCCAATGACCATTGTGTTGTCCCATATATATTTCTCTAGACATATGAGTACTTTCCCTCTCTGAAAAGTAACAGAAAAACCCTTGTCCTCCATAGCTGAGATTGAAATAAAATTCTTCTTCAAACTTGGTATGTAAAGCACATCCTGGGCATCCAATGAACCCCCTAACTCGAGATGGAACGTAAATGTTACCTCTCCCTTCACTACATGCCTGGAATTATCACCAAGCTCCACATGGACATTTGAGTTACTCTCCATCAGAAATCTAACTAGATATTGTGATTATGCCATATGACGATATCCACCACTCTCCAAGAACCAAGCACTCCTCGCAACTA
This sequence comes from Picea engelmannii, assembly GCA_009831015.1. Classification (NCBI taxonomy): domain Eukaryota; kingdom Viridiplantae; phylum Streptophyta; class Pinopsida; order Pinales; family Pinaceae; genus Picea; species Picea engelmannii. Next base: position 162,878 of record ML779850.1, on the reverse strand, counting down.
TGTTGGTATAAAGGAAAGAAACGAATGAGTATTCATTCTCAAAATTCACTGCAAACTCATCAAGTTGTGTCTTTATTGATGCTTGAATATTTGTCTTTCCATTACCCTTCTACTTCTTCTTCTTTGGACACTATGATGCATAATTTTCATTCTTATGACATGAGAAACACTTGATTTTACTTAATTCCTTCTTCTTTCCTGGATGTGATGAACCTCCATCACTGTTACCCTTCCTGCTATAACTCTTTCCTTTTCCCTTCCTTGTCTTACTAACAAGAACCAAGTTCTCTTCACTACCTCCCTACTTGTTTCTCTTAGAATCCTCCTAAGTCTCTTTCTTGATGCAATCATCCCAAAGTATCTGTCAATATAGGAGATGTTCCCTAGCGCAAACTTGCTTGACAAATGGTTCCCATGACTTGGGAATACCATTCAATCCCACATTCATGAGCTTTGCATCCTCTATCTTCTCCCCTATGGCTACAAGCTAGTAATGCACCTATGTGATCCTCATGAGATAGTTGTTAATATTATCATATCTATACATCTACATTGATATTAGTTTATTCATTAAGACCATCTTCCTATTCATGTTTTTTCTCTGGAATAACCCTATGAAGACATAAAACATCTCTTTGGCCATCTTCTTCTCGGATAAGTGAGGAATTAGATGATCCTTCATGGAATCCAATATGACCCTCTATGATTTGATCTCCTTCTTGTTGCGAGCTTCCAAATATTTTGGATATATCGGTGGAGTTACAACTTTGTCCACTAACTCCCAAAGGTCATACTCATTAAATTCCAAAGTTACTCTTGTTTTCCAAGAGAGGAAATTGGATGCTCCATCCAATATGTCTTCAACTCTTAACGATTTTGTTACCATCCCTAAGACTCGATAACCTTCCCTAAAATAACTTGATGCTAAAAATTTCCCTTGTACTGACATGTACAGACTTGTACATGAATGTCACCACTAGATCCCATGTATGTATGCAACTATGATCACTAAAACCTATGTATGTATATGACTATGACTACTGAAACTTGTGTATATGTGAATGTGCATAAAGCCTCATGCGTATGTACATGAATGTGATTTTTTTGACCCTCTTACACCTATGTACACCTACAAAAATAAGTTTTAACTCTATACGGATGTTTCCCAAAAATACATCCTTTGATTTCCGACTATTGGTTATGGAGCTACTATGTATTTGAGATTTGGCTTCCACTCAGAGCACCTTCTCTGATACCATGTTGATTTTCCTAGATTCAACCTTTGGTATGCTCTAATACCATGTTGATTTTACCACTTCAACCCAACACTCGATAGTTATCTCAAAATAAAATCACTTTAACTACTAAAAGAACAGTTGAGTAATCAACTAAACATGAGAAGAAGCATAAACTAGGAAACCAAAAAATATCACACACAAGACACCAATATTTTCGGTTATAAACCCCTAGAAAAATACCGAAGGGAAAACTAGTGCTGAGAATGATTTATTATCCTAAAATTAGGGCTCATTTAATAGGGATAATGGCCCACTGAAAGAAATACAACTGCAGACAAACCTAAAAAATTATTACCTATTGTATGAACCAAAACTACATGCTTTTTGAGGTGCACACGACTTTACTTCCGCAAACCCACATATGTACACAACTGTCTCCATTGAGACCTGCATACATGTATAGAAAACATGTATGACAATGTTCATACAATGTGACACTATATTGTGACTTACTCTGACAGAAACCCACCTATGTGATCCTTTGTTCTCTCTTCTCCTTGACCTGATCTCTAGATGGAAGTCCTTCTCCACCTATCCAATATCTTGAATCAAATTCCTTTGTGACCCAATACTTTTTGTCGACGCCCTCAACACCTTTCAAGTCAAAACTGTCTTCTTCCTTCACCCTAGCCTTTCTTTTATAATCGTGAGTTATAATCTATTTCTAATCTCCTAAGTGATTGATGGTTGAGATTACTTCTCACACCCACTTGAGATTTAGAAAAATACTAATTACTTTTATCAACTTCCTTAAATAACTTAATTAACTAATAAAATAAATTTAATTTAATAATTCCTTTAATTAAAGTAAATTCAAGAGTAGAAGGATTTGGATGATTTCCACACATCTAGAGACGTAGAATTGTGTGAAAATACTTGTCTAGTGCTACCACTAGAATCAGCACTAACTGCCACTGATTATAGTATTCGTTGGATAGAATCAGTACCATTAACTAAAGTAAACGAAGAAGTGGTAATAAAATTTCTTGAACATCACATCATGACCAAGTTTGGAGTGCCTAACTCTCTTTTATTTGATAATGCTACATATTTTTCATCGTTGAAATTGATTGAGTTTTCTCTATAAAAGAAAATCATTTTAAAATATGCAGCCAATTATTACCCCTAGGGAAATGGCCTGGATGAATCTACAAACAAAAATATGATTTGCACTCTTAAACAAAATGTAGTCTACCAATAGAGGAATTGGCATAATTCATTACCCAACACCCTCTGGGCTAACCATGTCACTCCCAAAGCATCCATAGGGACCTCTCCTCACTTTCTTGTCTACAGGAAAGAGGTTACCCTTCCCTTCCCTTCATCTTAAACAAAAATCATGTAGGAGAGAGTTCCCTGTCATCCAAATCTAAATGAACACCTTGCTAAATCTAGAAGAGAACTGTGCTAAAGCCAAAAATAAATTTGAATCTCACCAACATACTATTAAACGTTGGTTTGATCAAAATTTTGATGGTGAAAAATAATTCTAGGTTGGTGATATGGTCCTTAAATGGGATAATTGCCATGAGGACAAAGGAAAACACTCAATGTTCCAACAATTGTGGCTAGGTCCTTTCATGATCAAAGAGAAGATTATCCTAGGAACCTACCACTTGCAAAACCTCGAAGGGGATGTAGACCTCCTCCCCGTCAATGGCCAAATCCTAAAACATTACATCAACTAGCCTTTGAGGAATCTTGATCTTGTACATAAACAAAGAATTTGTTTTCTCGTCTTCGATTTTAATCTCGGTTTTACTTTACCTTTTTTTTTGCACATCCCTTGCTTTGTTTTATTCTTTGCAATTTTATTTTTTTTGTTCCAGTTGATTTTACCTTTCTCTCTTAAATTTTCTTACCTTGGACTTCTCAGAAAACTTGATGTCTTGGATCTGAATAACTTTTGAAGTGTGACACATTGGTATCAAAATCTTGTAAAAAAAAAAATTGGCTTCTAGAAATAACTTTGTATTTATCTATGTCACATTGCTACACATTACTTCAAGACAGGTCCAATAGAGTAACATATTTTATTAGCAAACACGCAGTGTAATCTTAATTGTAGCAAAGGAAGGTTAATTGTCATACCCATGAGCATATTTTTTGTTTTTTGTTTGTTCAAAATTAAATGGAATCTTCCTTGGAAATGCATTTTTAGTACTCGAGGTAGGTTTCTCATGGAGATAGGTCATCTATAATCAAGTTGGTATATCTCACTTTCACAACTGTCATCCTTCATGTCTTTAAAGGAAACCTAGGATCCCCCCATCCACCTATCTCTAAACTTAAACGAATCATATTATAAAGTTAAGGGATTGGGGAAAGGCATTCTAGCTCATCTGGGACATGCAATTATCTCCACTGGGGCTATGGACACTCACTTGATGGAATATCCAACAATACTGAGATGGGGNGGGGGGGGGGGGGGGGGGGGGGTGTGAATCAATATTGCCTATTTTTTCTTTTTAACTTCACCCATATTAAGAACACATATTAATTATTCAATTAATAAATATATGATGAACAACAAACGTTATGAACACAAGACTTTATCGTGGAACCCAACAGGGAAAACCACCAACTCTTTTTTCATTAATAAAATGTTCTTTTACAAAACTGTTTTCAAGCTACAACTTGATGGAGAGAGATTCCCCAAGTTTCTTCAGCTACAACTGAAGGGATGATGCCACACCCCATTTACCAGCTACAACTGGAAGGATGCACCCACACCCTCATTCACCAATACCAACTGGTAGGAGGCTTTGACCCCATGTTTAGTCAGCTACAACCAACAAGGAAGCACCAACTCCCTCTGTTCACCAGTACCAACTAGTAGGAGGCTTCGACCCCCCTGTTTAGTTAGCTACAACTGACAAGGAATCACCAAATCCCTTTGCAGGCACCAACCTTCCCTTGCACCACCCAACCACCCTTATTTTATAATGCAATACATTATCTTTTGTACTTCACTGAATTTGAGTCATCTAGCCATTGCTATTATTTCTACTTGTCTATTGCAACCTTTGCTTGTATGGTCTTTTGTATCAAGCACTGGATTGCATAACTGTTGCTTTGTCTTCTTATGTTCTTGATCTTCAATAAGACATTGACAGGCACCTTAGAATGAGCAGTTCTTCATCTTGGACTCTGCTCCTATTTTAGATCTTCTAATATGAACCACAGAGACACAATCTTATCACCACTTTTTCTCATTTATATAATCTTCAAACTGGTGTGAAATTTAAAACATCGTGTCCCTTTATTTGAACCATTGTACCTTTTCATTTAAAATGATAATCTAAACTTTAATTCCTATCATTTTTCCTTTTTATTCTTTATTCATATTTTCATGATTTATTCTCTTTTAATCATGACTGTGTATCGGTTTATTCTTCGACCATCGTGCCTCTCTGATTAATCAATCTTAATTACTGCTTATTTATTTTACAGTAAAGGTTTCCATAAATTGATCACAGTCATGGATCAATTTAATCCTTTACGGTCGATCCTGAATCTCTATTATATTCACAGAGACCAGATTTTGTGGAGGTGCTTCCTTCAAACCATTTCATATAACCGTGCGTCACAGGACCAAGGGTTTTGCCAACTATAGCGATTTATAATAAAATCCTTATATAATATGACCAACGGCATAGAACCACAGGCTTATTAATATAAGCGATGTATTACAATCTGCCCTTTCATGTCTCTTTACCATATGACCATCGGCAGAAACCATATGTTAAGTAGAACAAGTGTCTGAATGCTTTACCACATCAACGGTCATGATTCGATCTCTAATGGGATGAACGGTTGATGGAGTTTCAGCGTTTTTCCCATCGGGTCTTCGTGACATCCAACATTTCAAATCTCCCGATTACGATATTGTCGAAATAATCGGACGGTTCATGTTTATTTCGTAGAGACGGATCAATGGTCAAGTTTAAACCTTACACTCATCCTTTCACTGCTAAATCTGATGGCTATGACTTAATCATGCGTTGAGATGGATGGTTGTCGTAATTTTGACACTTTTCCCTTCGAGTTTTCGTGACTTCCAGCATGTCAAATCTCCGAAGCTTTCAATCTATTGACACATGTCCATTTCATAATTTTGATGTTCCGGACTTCGGGATATTAGAGTATTTGCTTGCTATGTAAAACTCCTGAAGTAAAAACTCTTGACATGACGTAAACCTGTTGACGTCACATGATGTATTGGCATGTGCTGAGTAGCTTCCACGTGTCATTCAAATTCACGATATATACATGCATGAAATGCCAATTTTACTTGGACATTTGTCACTATCTGACTGTGCCATGTGTCATAGATGACATGCTCTGTTGACGTAGTCTGTCAACGTGTCTTTCTCCTTGACTTCGGAATTTCATCTTTCGGGGTTTTGAACACCTCTCGTCACTGATTCTATGAATCACAAATCCATGAATTTTTTATCTTATGCCATGTGACCTCCTTTCAACCGACAACCATAATCTCTTCGGAATTTTGGACTTCACGAGTTCAGGATCCTTGACTCCTCAACACTCCAAATCCTCTAATTCTTGAGTTTCGAAGGAACTCATAGCTAACCACCATGCAGCTTCTCCCAGATCTAACGGTCCTCGTACCTTTGTGATCTAACCACCTAGATATTATCAGGACTTCACATTTCAAAAAGTTGGAGAATGGCTCACGGCCTTATCTTCTTCGCAGTTATAATAGATCCAATGACTGATGGGTATTCTCAAATCTCAGATCCAACGGATATGATATTTCAATGGTCCACAAGCCCATGGTCACTCACATGACCAATGTGTGTTATATTAGACAATCAACATCGTCAATTTCCTTGATCGGATGGCTTCTGAGACTTCTCACCTTTTCCTATGCAGTGGTTGACTTCTCATAATTTCCATATATCCCAACAATACTTCTGCAATGTGCTTCTTCCTTCTGAACGTTGATCTTCATTCACTAACCCTCCTGATATTTTATCATAGGATTGTTGATCCTATCATGATCAATAATAATCACAAATTTCTTCATACTATTCACTTCTTCTAATCGCACCCCCTTCTAAGCTTGCACTCTCGATCTCTGCACACTGTATGACATATTCTACTAATTGATATACTTGTTGACATCAATGACAATATCATCTATGGTATATTAACAACAGATCATAACATCGACTGTTGACATCAATGACAATCTTTCCAACATCACTAGCAATGGAGAAAGTCTTGTGACACCGGGGTGACTCTGTCGGGGCTATGGACACTCACTGGTAGTGAAACAACACTAGAGAAATGCATAATCAACTTGAATTTTCAGCATTCCTGACATATCATTTCTTTGTTGTACTTATCATGCCTTCCCAAAACAAATCCGATAAAAATGGTTATATCATGATAATCAATTTTCTTTGGGCATGGTTATGACCCTTCCCTTGCAACATACAAACTTGTCTCGTTGAAATTAGTTTTTTTGAATAATATGGGACATACTCTTTCTCTCTTGGGTCATGCACTACCATTTTTTCCATTCTCATAAGTTTTATGTTTAGATACCTCTTTGCATAGATTCATGGCTTTGCCCAGTGTTTCACCATTTGTTATACCATGGCATAACAACTTCCATTTTTCTTTTTTTCTTCTTGAAAAGAACTTTGCTAAGAAAATGGGACCTCTCCTTTTACCATTGGGAACTTCTAAGTTGATAAGAAGAGCTACCCTAAATTATGGATCTTTATTAAAATATTTTCACCCCTCTATGATCAAGTTGCTTTATTTTTTTTAGATTGGTTTTGGTTTTGACACTTAGAAAATTTTCAAGAATCATTTTTTGGGATACTGGATAAGTTCCTCTTAACTCCTCTAATACATATCGGAGAAGCTTCTCTTAAGTTCTCTGATGCACATCGGAGGATTTTTTCTAAAGTTCTCCAATATGCATCGAAGGAGTTTCTTCAAAGTCTATCGATACACAAATTGATAATTGACCGAGTTAATATTAACTCATCCAATTAAACTAAAAGGTATATCATGAAATCTATCAGTTGAACCGAAGGAGTTCCTCCAATCTCCTTTGGCATGCAAATGAAACCACCGAAAATCTTTCCATTATATTCCCTGAATTGTGCACCTAGGATTTAAAGGATAACTCCCCTATTTTAAGGATAACTTAATTAAATAATAAAAGAAATTTAATTTAATAATTCCTTCAATTAAAGTAAGTTCAAGAGTAGAAGGATTTGGACAATTTCCACACATCTAGAGATGTAGAATTGTGTGAAAAAACTTTTTCGGTGCTACCACTAGCATCAACACTAACTGCCACTGATTATAGTATTCACTGGATAGAAGAAGTACCATTAACTAAAGTAAATGAAGAAGTGGTAATAAACTTTCTTGAACAACACATCATGACCAGGTTTGGAGTGCCTAACTCTCTTGTATTTGATAATGCTACATATTCTTAATTGTTGCAATTGATTGAGTTTTCTCTAGAAAAGAGGATCATTTTAAAATATGCAGCCAATTATTACCCCTAGAGAAATGGCCTAGATGAATATACAAACAAAATGTAGTCAACCAGCAGAGGAATTGGAATAATGCATTACCCAACGCCCTTTGGGATAACCATGTCACTCCCAAAGCATCCATAGGGACCTCTCCTTACTTTTGTGTCTATGGGAAAGAGGTTACCTTTCCCTTCCCTTCATCTTACAAAACAATTTTAACGAACCCCTAGACCAACCTAAGGCCAAGGTACGCCACTCTAGAGCAACCACTCATGCTTTGACGCCAGTCATTAACATTCCCAGCCATTAGGTCGGGACATGCTACTCTAGGGAACATCTTTCGTTCCCATACTACATAACATACAGTAGCATACCCAGTAGTCAACTAAGAAATGCCACCTAAATTTACTCTTTAAACTGCATGCAACTAAAACATATACATACAGCACGCTCGCGAAAGATTTACATCTAAACATAAACAAACCATTACTTTTTGTAACATACGAATTTTATATTAAAATAAAAGTAATTATCGATATGCCTCATTTACAGAAAATTACCCATAAGCACACAAACAATCATAGTCACATATATGATAAAATCATAACATGGGCATGTAAATAGAAAAACAACATATCCATATATCATACAATTGATATTTATCTTTAAAAAGACTGTCACCAACTACTTACAGACCATCCACGAACCTCCCAGCCATAGATTACATTGTTCATCACTCTCAACAGTGAATCACCCTTGAGTTGGGACTGAACTCCACCCAGGGTAAAGGGATTCCTATCCAGGCTAAGGCTCATGGACAACAGGAAAGACTCTGTATTAGGTGCTCACTCAACTAACAACCTACAGCCTCTCATTCCCCACATGCCTATCCCACCCAAGGAAGTGTTCCCCTTCTCTACTCAATGGTCCCTCGACTTCCCCACTTCCCTTCCAGGGCTTCAACAACAAGCCGGACCGAAAGTCTCAAAGCATTGTAGCTGAATTTTAGCACCTACAAAAATCAATCCCCAACAATTCTCTCACTCAGAGAACTGCTCACGGGCCTGAAAACCCACTTCTTCAATCCTACTCCAAGTAACCAGGTACACCAACCAAAAGGGATAGGGAAACAGGTTTTGGAAAGGTGGAATGGCTATCTCAAGGATAATGGAAGGTATCAGTGAAATTTTCATGGAGTCATTGACTAGATAACTGAGTGTGTTTTTGGAATCACTGTTAACTCTTTCCCAAAATGATGGTCAGCCTGCTAGTTTTTCCCCCCTCCTGTCTCCCATTCGTAAGGTCCTCTTTTCCCGGATAATCCCCCACTGAGCTAAGTTTCCCCATGATATGAATGCATGTCCCCAACTTGACACTTGTCATATCGAAAGTTACTTTTTCCCACTTGTCCCCAACTTTAGAAATTAGGATAAAATTATCCATACTTTATGTTTTGGGAAATATTAATATAATATTCCCTTGAATTTTGTCCCTCCCTTTCCCTAACTAGTGAAGTTCAGTCCCCCATCTCTTTTATCGTGGTCGGTCTACGCGCAGTGACATATTTTATATTAAGCATGAGTCATGTACAAAGTAGGCGCATTGGCCCTTGACATATAGGTGCACTGGCCTAAGAAAAAGACATAATCATTCCAGCTTATAATACTGGCTCACCAGCCTATAATGCATATTATATACACAAAGGTTCGTTGACCTTAATATTGCGTGCACTTAGTTACTACGTGTTGTATCCTCTGTCTCTAAGGTTGCACACACCTTAGTTATTGCGCGCGGTATTTAGAAATGTGTACATTACATCCCTTTGTTGCATAGTATATGCGCGCACCATGAAATGAAAGGTGTATTACAAAAATGATGTATAAACAACTCACTAGCTTATATACTTGGATTATATTTACATTTGGGTTCGGCCGGGGGATATTACAAAGCCCTCCCCTTGTTTATGCATTGTCCTCAGTGCATCATGTACCCATATACAACAAAATTATCAAAATTCTTCAAAAAGATGCGAGTATTTTGTCTGCATTGCATTCTCATGCTCCCAAGTAGCGTCTTCAGGGCTATACCAAGTCCATTGGACCTTTACAAGCCCTATGGCTCGATTTCAGAGTTGTTTGATTTTTCGATCCAGGATGCACACCGGATGCACTTGGAAAGTGCCTTCTTGCTCCACCTGAATAACATTCCAATCAATATCATGATTAGCATCGGGTATATATTTCTTTAGAAATGATACATGGAAGACAATATGAATAAACATAGATGCAGGCAATGCAATCATATAAGCAACTGGACCAATCCTCTCTAGGATTTCAAATGGTCCACAAAATCTAGCTGCTAACCTGGCATATCTTCCCAACTTCAGGGAGCTCTTGTTAGCTTTCACTTTCAAGAAAACATGATCACCCACTTTGAATTCTCTGTGGATTATATTTTTATCAGCATAACTTTTCTGTCTATCTTGGGCAGCTTTCAAATTCTTCTTATTTTTTAACATTTGGTCCTCCATCTCCTTCAGCAATTCTGGCCCGACTATTGTTCTATCAGCTAGATTATCCTAGCTTACTGGAGTACTGCACCTTCTGTCGTAAAGTAATTCAAATGGGATCATTTTCAATGATTCCTAATACCCATTATTGTAAGCAAATTCTACCAGGTGTAGGTAGTCTCCCCATTTCGATGGTTTGTCCATCATATACATTCTCAACATATCTTCTATCACCCTATTCACTCTTTTTGTCTGTCCATCAGACTCGGGATGATAATATATACTAAAGTTCAGATTCGTTCTGAATCCTTTGAACAATCCTTTCCAGAAATTCGAGGTGAATTTTGGGTCTCTGTCAGACACAATCGTTTTAGGAATTTTGTGCAATCGTGCCACTTCCTTCATGAAAATATTAGCAACATCTGTTGCTTTGTGAGTAGTTTTTAGTGGAATAAAATGGGCATCTTTAGTAAGCTTTTCCACCACTACAATAATCGAATCATGTAGCTTGCATGTTCTGAGCAATCCTATAATAAAATCCATTGTCACCACTTCCCACTTCCATTCAGGAATGAGCAAAGGTTGCAACAATCTTGTTGGGTGTCTATGCTCTGTTTTAACTTTCTGGCACTCCATACACCTAGCGATGTATTCTGCAATTTCTCCCTTCATACCTGGCCAAAATTATTGGCTCTTGACCGTTGTTACAGTTTTTTGGTATCCAGGGTGCCCTGCATAAGGAGCATTATGCATCTCATGCAAAATTATATGTTTCAAGTCCTGGACATTTGGTATAAAAAATTTATTCTTGTGCAACAATATTCCATCTACTCCCAACTTATAATTATCCATCTTCTGTGGTGTCTTACCTTATTGTAGCATTGCTACCAATTCTCTATACTACAGATCTGTATTTGCAGCCTCCATAATTTTTCTATTAACTTCAGCCTGATACATGCTGATGGATGTAGCATGAAGCTCATGCAGCCTCCTGTTGAGTGCATCAGCCACTTTATTTTCTTTCCCTTTGATATGCTTTATATCAAAGTTATATTCGCTTAGAAATTCTAACCATCTGCTTTGTCTAGCATTTAGATTTCGTTGATCAAATAAATATTTCAAACCATTGTGGTCTGTTCTTAGCTCAAACCTCTTTCCCATGAGACAGTGTCTCCATTTCCTCAAGGCATGCACTATGGCTGCCAACTCCAAATCATGAGTGGCATAGTTTCTTTCATTCTCCTTCAAATTCCTTGATTCATAACATATCACGAATCCATTTTGACTGGGGACTCCACCCAGTCCTTCATTGCATGTTTCTATGCATACAATGAAATCTTCATTTGGGTCTACGATCCTTAGTATTGGAGCACTTGTCAATAATTGTTTCAAATGTTGGAAACTCCTTTCACAGTTCAACGTCCACTGAAAATTCATACATTTCCTTTGCAAGGAAGTGATTGGGTGTGCTATCTTCGATAATCCTCCAATGAATCTTCTGTAATAACCTGCAAGGCCCATGAAAGATCTGACCTCTATCACATTATTTGGTGCTAACCATTCTCTAATGGCTTCTACCTTCTCAGGGTCCACTGCTATCCCTTCTTTTGAGATGATATGCCCCAAATAATCAATTAGTTTTTGAAAAAATGAGCACTTGCTCAATTTGGCATACAATTGGTGTTCCCTTAATACTTGCAACACCATCCTCAAATGATGTTCATGCTCTTCCTCTGACTTGTAATATATAATAATTTCATCCAAAAAGACAATGACAAACTTGTCCAAATACTCTCGAAAAACACCATTCACTAAGCACATGAAAGCAGTCGGTGCATTTGACAATCCAAATGGTACCATCGTGAACTCATAATGACCATACCTTGTCCTGAAGGCGGTCTTGCTAATATATTCTTCTTTAATTCTTACCTGATGGTATCTAGATATGAGATCTATTTTTGAAAATATCCTTGCATCCTTCAATTGATCAAAGAGGTCATCAATCCTTGGTAGAGGATATTTGTTCTTAACAGTCACTTTATTCAATTGTCTGAAGTCAATGCGCAATCTTAACGTTCCATCTTTCTTTTTCACAAACAAGACTGGGGCACCCCAAGGTGATACACTTAGGCGTATATACCCCTTCTTCAAAAGTTCTTCAAGCTACATTTGCAACTCCTTCAATTCTGGTGTACTCATTCTATAAGGAGTCTTTGATACTAGCACTGCTCCAGGAATCAAATCTATAGAGAAATCAATGTCTCTCCTTGGGGGTAGTCCTGTTACTTCCTTGAATACATCTTCAAACTCTTTCAAGACTAGATAATCCTCCAAATTTGGCACCTTGTCTTTAGGTGTCTTCTCCATATGAGATGCAAATATTTGACATCCTCTTCTATAACATTTCTTCAGTTGTAATGCTGAAATTTCTCTAACAGTTACTACCCTGGGAATTCCCTGCACTTTCCTTTGGTTTCCTTCTTCATCCAAGCAAGTGAATGTTTTGTTATGACAATCCAATAGAGAATGATGTGGGTCCAACCAATCCATCCCAATTAAACATTCATAGGAACCTAAGGGTAAGATGTTTACATCTTCCCTAGTATTTATTCCATTCATGTCTATGAGGTAGCACTTAACCATCTCATTAACTTTTCTTCTGGCTCTTGTAGTCAGTTTCACCAACCAAGATTTCTTATGCTTTCTTCTTGGCAATTGAAAAATTTCCACCATATTTGGGTCTATATAACTATGTCTATCTCCTGAATCAATTAAAATAGCAATGGTTTGGTTGTTGGTCATACCTTCCACTTCAATCATATGGGACTGATACTCTGATTGCTTCTTGTCTAGGGATGCATAAATCCTTGGCACATTTCTACCCATGTACTCTACTATATCAGCTCATTGTACATTGTGAACAGCCCTACGTTTTTCTCCTCTATGAGGACAATCTTTGAACCTATGGTCTCCTTTACAACCCCAACATTGCATAGGTGGTTGTCTTGGTCCTTGACTCCCTGTGTCAATCACTCTAGTTTCCTTATGCATTTGTTGTCATTGTGGATTATTTCTTAAGAATGGTGGCTTAGCTCCCTTCTTCCTCTGATCCATATTGAATTTATTATTGTCTTCCCGAGCCTTTTGGAAAGCTGGTCTTGCTTTCAGCTGGTCATATAATCATTTATCTCTTCTTATGGTCTCTTCTAAAGTCTTGGGATCATCATATTGTATTTTGTCACTGATGAACAATGGAAATCCACTTAAGTACCATTGAATCTTGACTATCTCATCCTTAATGAAAGAGACATACTTCAACAGTTCCAGAAACCTTCTCTCATATTCATCGATGGTCATACTTCCAATCTTGAGTTCAAAGAACTCTTTCATTTTCTTGTCATAGTATATCTTGGTCAAGTACTTCTTCTCAAAATAATTCTTGAATTCTCTCCAAGTAACACTTTTCTCTACAATGTGTTGTACCTGCACAAGTTGATCTCACCACATGGAGGCCTTTCCTTTAAGTTGATAGATAGTGATTCTACCTTTAGCATGGGAAGAATAATTATGCAATTGAAAATACTTCCTCATGCCTAGAAACCATGTTTGGGCATATTCATCCTTCTTGTGCTCACCATCAAATGTAGGAGGTTTGATTTTGTTCATTTCTCCTCGCAACTCATTCACCCCGGATCTCTTATACCTTCTGGCATGGGATAGACTTGAGCTATTGCTTGTTCTCTTATGGGAATGATGGCGATGCCTACTAACACTTTTTACTTCTCTCTTCTCCTATGAATATTTGTGACTCTCAGATCTACTTGAGTCACTCTCCTTAGCCAATTTCTTCTCTATTATGTTCAAACCTTCCAATAGTATCATGTGGAATTCATCCTGCTTCTCTTTGGATTTCATAAGCCTTTCATTATCATCTTTATGGCTTTGGACATCCTTCTGCAAATTCTTAATGGTCTCATCCATATTCATATCTTCATTCCTTTCTTCTCCATGTCCATTGGAGTTCGTTCCTTCCATGCCCAAATGGACATCCATCCCTATGATCTTCTCTAGATGACTATAATTCCCATGTGCCTCTTCCATCCTTATGGATTCTACACTGGTCTATCATGACTGAGTTGTTGTTAATTCTGCAAAACGTGCAGCCATCGAAACTAATCAGACTAACAAATCAGCAAGTCATGAGAATATGCACCATTTCTATTCGAAATACACATCAACATTATCACTCTCGGTTTCCTGGTGTTATCACCACAATAATTCTAGAGAAGACCCAAGTCTCGAGAATGCTGATGCGCAGTGCCTTCCAAGATACACTTGCACAAGAAGGTGGTTTTGTCGAAACCAATTTCACAAAGACGCGGTATCACGTGTCTCAACATGTCAAATCCACCACTCATGGAGAGGGCGACGACTAGTAAGATCACCCTGCTTCATTCATTCGGTACTTCATATCCATGTGACATCAATTGAATGTCGCCATGTAACGAATCTCAAAATCTAATCATTCGAAATGGATTGGTCGAGCATGGCAACCCAATGCTCTTTGTACGTAATCTATCTCCACTTCATAAATGGAGATCTATAATTACCACTCCCCAAGTATGAAGATATCTATGTATCCATAACCATAGTAATATTCAAGATACTTGACTTCCTACTCTCTGTAGAGACACAATTTGGTATCCCCAACCTAAGATACATGGACAACGCTAAGTCGATTGAGACTGGTTATTCGAGCAACATGCCAGGCTTTCTTACGAATATGGAGGAAAGGGTCCTCGCACACCTTCTAGCAACTAAGCTCCACATAGAGATGGTTATAGACTCATGATTGGAAGTCAGACTAAATCCCATTACAAAGGATTTAGTCATCAACAGGCCAGTCACTAAGAAGAAAAGGAGTAAGTGACATAAGGAGGAATCTACGGTTGAAGCAGCCGAAAGTGTTGGAGAAAATCAACCGGTTTGGTTCGACTCCTCTTTAAAGGTAGAGATCGCTAAGATGAAGTAAGTCTTCAACTAAGATAAGAATGTATTAGCAAATTTTGAACAGCCAGTAGCAGAGGTAAAAAATACAAGAGATGATAGGCTTGTTCTTCAACGACCCTTTTTACAACAGGCTAACTGTTGTCATCACCCTTTTGTAATTTTGTGATTAATATAATTATATAAATACAGAAACAGATTTTAGATTGTTTTATTATAATTTCTATCTGGTGATGTTATGACCCTTGTTTTATTTTATAATAATTTTTTCTTGTAATCTTGTATTTTATTTTCATCTGTCTAACTTGGAAGAAATTAAAATTAAGAATTCTTTTTAATTAATGCTTCAATGCGGTTATGTATTTATTTTTCTTTTATTATTATGAAATTTAAAATCAAACTCCTCGCCTTCCAAGTGACTTCGTGCACATTAACCTGACCTATTCATTTATATTATCACGCATAGCAATATTACAAGGTAAACGCTTCTCCACATTCCTAAATCTACTGGGTGTTACTTCTTCATCGTACTGACTACTTACGTGCACTACTCTGGTGTTGTGCGCCAATATCCATTGTGCATAGTTTTGATACAACGCACCGATATTCCACATGCATTTTTGTCCTATGCATGCACCATGTCAAGTTTAACATACTCCTTCACGCTCAAATATCTGTGCATACTACTAAATACACCGTCGTGAAACAACTTATATTCATACTTATACGCGTAACAACCAAAATCCTCTGCGTTAAGAAATACTTCCTCACCCCATGTGCACCTTACTATGTGTTTTCTTACCGCGCAAGGATAATTTCAGTGCGTGCATCTACACATAATAATCTTCTGCGTGGCGCCACAATTTACCATGCACACTGGAACGCCATGGTTTCTTGTGTGGTGCTAAATTTATCACGCACACCAGTACGGAAACCTTTTCCAAGAACACTCTATGACTCTAAATCTGGTCACTTAGAAGTTACTTTTCTGTGAATATTCACCTCGATTGCACCCTTCTGGTCCATCCAAGCTCAGTGTTGAACTGAGGCTCTAATACCAAACTGTAACGAACCCCTTGACCAACCTGAGGCAAGGGTACGCCACTCCAGATCAACCACTCATGCTCTGATGCCAGTCGCTAACATTCCCAG
This sequence comes from Picea engelmannii, assembly GCA_009831015.1. Classification (NCBI taxonomy): domain Eukaryota; kingdom Viridiplantae; phylum Streptophyta; class Pinopsida; order Pinales; family Pinaceae; genus Picea; species Picea engelmannii. The sequence continues at coordinate 146,385 of ML779850.1, read as the reverse complement.
CCATCAGGTCGGGACATGCTACTCTAGGGAACATCTTTCATTCCCATATTGCGGAATATACAGTAGCATACCCAAGAGTCAACTAAGAAATGCCACCTAAATTTACTCTTTAGACTGCATGCAACTAAAACATATACATACATCACACTCGTGGAAGCATTACATCTAAACATAAACAAACCATTACTTTTTGTAACATACAACTTTTATATTAAAATAATAGTAATTATCGATATGCCTCATTTACAGGAAATTACACATAAGCACAGAAGCAATCATAGTCACATATATGATAAAATCGTAACATGGGCATGTAAATAGAAAAACAGCATATCCATATATCATACAATTGATACTTATCTTTAAAAATATTGTCACCAACTACTTACAAACCGTTCACAAACCTCCCAACCACATATTACATTATTCATCACTCTCAATAGTGAATCACCCCCGAGCTGGGACTAAAATCCACCCAGGGTAAAGGGATTCCTATCCAAGCTAAGGCTCATGGACAATAGGAAAGACTCTGTCTCAGGTGCACACTCAACTAATCCTATAGCCTCTCATTCCCCACATGCCTATCCCACCCAAGGAAGTGTGCCCCTTCTCTGCTCAACAGTCCCTCGGCTACCCCACTTCCCTTCCAGGGCTTCAAAACAGGCTGGACCGGAAGTCTCAGAGCATTGTAGCTGCATTTTAGCACCTACAGAGATCAATCCCCAAAAATTCTCTTGCTCAGAGAACTGCTCATGAGCCTGACAACCCGCTTCTTCAATCTTGCTCCAAGCTAACCATGTACACCAACCAAAAGGGACGGGGAAACGGGTTTCGAAAAGGTGGAATAGTTGTCTCAAGGATAACGGAAGGTATGAGTGAAATGGTCATGGAGTCATTGACTCAAAAACTGAGTGTGTTTTTGGAATCACTGTGAACTCTTTCCCAAAATGATGGTCATCCTGCTGGATTTTCCCCCCTCCTATCTCTCGTTCGTAAGGTCCTCTTTTCCCGAATAATCCCCCACTGAACTAATTTTCCCCACGATATGAATGAATTTCCCCAACTTGACACTTGTCATATCAAAAGTTACTTTTGTCCACTTGTCCCCAACTTTAGAACTTAGGATAAAATTATCCATACTTTATGTTTTGGGAAATATTAATATAATATTCCCTTGAATTTTGGCCCTCCCTTTCCCTAACTGGTGAATTTCAGTCCCCCATCTCTTTTATCATGGTCGGTCTGCGCACAGTGATGTATTTTATATTAATCATGAGTCATGTACAAAGTAGGCGCATTAGCCCTTGACATCTAGGCGCGCTGGCCTAAGTCCAAGACATAAGCATTCCGGCTTATAATATTGGCTCACCAACCTATAATGCATATTATATACACAAAGGTTCATTGACCTTAATATTGCGCGCACTTAGTTACTGTGCGTTGCATCCTCTATCTCTAAGGTTGCACGCACCTTAGTTATTGTGCACGGAATTCAGAAATGTGCACATTACATCCCTTTACTGCGCAGTATATGTGTGCACCATGCCATGAAAGGTGTATTAAAAAAATGATGTCTAAACAACTCACTAACTTAAATATACTTGGATTATATTTATATTTGGGTTTGGTCGAGGGATATTACAACAATCACATAGGAGAGAGTTTCCTATCATCCAAATCTAAATTAACACCTTGCTAAATCTAGAAGAGAACCATGCTAAAGCCAAAAATAAATTTGAATCTCACCAACATACTATTAAACATTGGTTTGATAAAACATCTATTGGTGAAAAATAATTTTAGGTTGGTAATTTGGTCCTTAAATGGGATAATCAGCATGAGGAGAAAGGAAAACACTCAATGTTCTAACAATTGTGGCTAGGTCTTTTCATGATTAAAGAGAAGATTAGCCTAGGAACCTACCACTTGCAAAACCTTGAAGGGGATGTAGACCTCATCCCCATCAATGGCCAAATTCTAAAACATTACATCAACTAGCCATTGAGGAAGCTTCCCCTTGTACATAAATAAAGAGTTTTTTTTCTCGTCTTCAATTTTAATCTCAGTTTTACTTTACCTTCTTTTTTTTTCACATTCCTTGCTTTGTTTTATGCTTTGCAATTTATTTATTTTTCCATTTGATTTTACCTTTCTCTCTTAAATTTTCTTACCTTGGACTTCTCAGAAAACTTGATGTCTTGGATCTGAATAACTTTTGAAGTGTGACAAATTGGTATCAAAATATTGTAAAAAACAAAATTGGCTTCTAGAAGTAACTTTGTATTTATCTATGTTACATTGCTACACATTACTTCGAGATAGATCCAATAGAGTAACATATTTTATTAGAAAACTGTTACATGTATGAACTAACTGAGAGGGGGGGGGTGAATCAGTTAGTGTAGATTATTAACAATTTCTCTTGTTTTTAATATTGAATCATTAATCTTAGTGGTAGTGAGTCTTTACTGTGAAATTCAGAGTTATAAACATAAAGCAGATAACATAAAGAATAGCAATCACACACAGCATTCACTCACAAGTATGAAACACGGATTTTTCAAGAGGAAACCCAACCAGGGAAAAAACCTCGTCTTCTTAATATGCTAAGAAAGCTCCAACTACATTACATCTCATCTTTTATGAGCACCAACTCATAGAGGCTACAACCTCTGATTGCCAGCACCAACTCCCACAG
>ML779850.1:114439-136161 GCA_009831015.1 Picea engelmannii | reverse complement strand
TGGCTCTTTGCATGCCTCCTCTACGCATGCCACATCATGCAACGCTGTGTTCTTCCTGTCTTAACTGCCAGTCTAATTTTAGACTGAAAGTCCTTCCACCGTCCAGAGTGATTAGAGAAACCCAACTGGAAAAATCTTCCAGAATTGTAAAGCAGATGAAGGACCCCCGCAAAAACCTCTGGATTGAGCAATTTTAAGCTCTGTTGATTGTGCATTATATCCATTTGATGCACCGTCCACACCAATCGCGTTTTGAATGGCACCATTCGTGTGTTTCTTAAAACAAACGATTGGTAACCGCTGCTGCTAGTCATGGCCATGGCTAAGGCGTGCGTTTTTATCAGTAATGATCCCCATGGGAGAAGGCTGAATGGGAATGCCAAATGGGTTGCGTCTATCTTCGCCATTGCCTCTGTTTCTATTTCAATGGGGGCTCTTGAATCGGCTTTGAATAATCTAACGCTCTTCAAACATTTCAAAATGGGTTTATGGCGCTTGAATCAATTTTGAATAACCTAACGCCCTTCAAACATTTCAAAATGGTTTTATGGCGCTTGAATCGATTTTGCATAACCTAACACCCTTCAAACATTTCAAGTGGGTTTGGGTTTATTCCCCTTTTTTCTTGACTACCCTAACGCAATGGGTCTCTTCTTTGTAGAACAAATCGCTAAGAGGAACCCGATCTCAACGTCCCCACTTGGATATTGCTCTGACATCATCTGCCGAGTGGAACCCATTCTCAACATCCCCACTTGGATATTGATCTGTCATCATCTAGCTTCTTCTACCAGTTCTCTTTTGCGTGCTCCATAACCAACCAACCAATTGCCATCATCAATGACAATAACCAATCGATTGCCATCAATGACAACCTTGACAGTCTGTGTCATCTCTGCTATAGCCATATTTCCAACAAAAACAAGCAGTGTACTCTTAATTGTAGAAAAGGCAGGTTGATTGTCATACCCATCAGGATTTTTCATTTTTTTGTTCAAAATTAAATGGAATCTTCTTTGGAAATTCATTTTTAGTACTCATGGAAATTTTCTCATGGAGATATCTCATCTATAATCAAGTTGGTAGATCTCACTTTCACATGTGTCATCCCATGTGCCTTTAAAGGAAACCTGGGATCCCCCCATCCGCCTCTCTCTGAACTTAAGAGAATCATATTATATAGGTAAGGGCTTGGGGAAAGGCATTCTCTCTCATCTGGGGCATGCAAGTATCTCCATTGGAACTATGGACACTCTCTAGTAGTGGATAAAGTCTTGTGACATCGGGGTGACTCTGTCGGGGCTCTGGACACTCACTGGTAGTGAAACAACACTAGAGAAATGCATAATCAACTTGTATTTTCAGCATTCCTAACATATAATTTATTTGTTGTACTTATCATTCCTTCCCAAAACAAATCTGATAAAAATGGTTACATCATGATAATCAATTTTCTTTGGGCATGGTTTTGACCCTTCCCTTGCATCATACAAACTTGTCTCATTGAAATTAGTTTTTTTTAATACTATGGGACATACTCTTTCTCTCTTGGGTCATGAACTACTAGTGTTTACATTCTCATAAGTTTTATGTTTAGATACCTCTTTACAAAGATTCATGGCTTTGCCCAGTGTGTCATCATTTGTTCTACCATGGCATAACAACTTCCCTTTTTCTTGTTTTCTTTTTGAAAATCACTTTATTTTGCTAATAAAATGGGACCTCTCATTTTCTCCTTGGAAACTTCTAAAGCTGCTAAGAAGAGCTACCCTAAATTCTGGATATTTATTAAAATATTTTCACCCCTCTATATTCAAGTTGCTTTATTTTTTTAGCTTGGTTTTGGTTTTGACACTTAGAAAATTTTCAAGAATCATTTCTTTTTATACTGGATAAGTTCCTCTTAACTCCTCTAATACATATAGGAGAAGCTTCTCTTAAGTTCTCCAATGCACATCGGATGAATTTTTCTAAAGTTCTCCAATATGCATCAGAGGAGTTTCTTTGAAGTCTATCGATACACAAAATGATAACTGGCCGAGTTAATATTAACTCATCCAACTCAACTAGAAGAGTTATCATGAAATATGTCAATTGAACCGAAGGAGTTCCTCTAATATCCTTTGACATGCAAATGAAACCACCGAAAAACTTCCCATTACATTCTCTGGTACATACTAGAGGTTTGCCTACCAATTTTGTCGATGCACAAAATTGTTCCTCCGAAGGAGTTCCTCTCAATACCTACGGTGTGCATCAGATATCTTTCCACAAATTCATTTGGTATGACCAGACCACTTTCAAACTTCACCCTCAATATCACCTTTATTATCGATAAGGTTCCTCCCAACCACTCTGGTTGCATCAAATTGTGCACCTAGGATTTAAAGGATAACTCCCCTATTCTTTTTTATCATTTTTCTTGTCACTAAGAAGGAAAGAGGAGCTTCAAACATTTGGTCGATGAGCTATCACACCTGTGATATTTTTCATCCTCCATCTGTCCATGTGTCATAGGAGCAGCCAAGTAATCCCTAAGATCCTTCACATTTCTTTCACTCATTCCATTTAAGTTAGGGTTAGTAATTTTTTTATTGGCCTTTGTCGATAGTCCCCCCGCCTGTCTCTCTAATCTCCCTCCATTGGCCCATGTCTCTTCCCAAGCCATTCCTCACTCAATCCATCCTGCCTATAGACTTTACCATCAATTGAATCCTTTCCCCTTTCTTTCTTTGACCCTATGACTTGTGACTTCTCTTGAAACCCTAAAGATGGATTTATTCATCACCCCACCTTTCAAAACCACACCTATAATATATATATATATATATATATATATATATATATATATATATATATATATATCCATACCACCTTCTATAACTCTTCCTTCTCATTCCTAGAGCATCGCTCGACCAAGATAGCACGAATCAGACCCATGATTGTAGTGGGATTTTCTCTCCTCACTCTATCACCTCTGCATACCCTAAATTGTTCTCATTCCTGGTTCTTATTCAAACATCATTCATTTAACATCGACGTAAATCCCTTATCATACCAAAGTTGTGTGCCAAGACTGGAAAGGATCAATTCCTTCCCCCATCCAATACTTAACCAAATGTCCAAATCATTCGCACAATCGACAAGGTTTCCATCATGGTCTATGGCACATAACAGAGAAAGATATTGTGTTTTCCTCTGGACTTGTTGAAGGATTTATTACAAACTCCTTCGGTATTCTTTCCCAACTCATCGGAAAAATTAACCTAAACGCTTCTAGAAGTATACTGGAAGAGTTAATATGAACCTTTATGGTGTCACCATAGTGCACTTAACAACATTTCCTCTAGTCTATATGTGCTAATGACACCAAATTTTTTGATGTAGTCAGATGGATTACCACAAGCCCTTCCAACACCACAGGCGAACTTCCAAAAATTTTCTTCAGTTCTAATTATGTGTTACGACAAATTTATCACCAATTGTGTCTATATGAGGTCTCCTTCACCGACATACTTAAGATAAACACCTTTTTTTTATTGATGGCCTTGGCAACAACTTCATTGATGTAATAAGATAATTTCCTAATAATTTATCCTATATCATATTTTCATGGCAAACTTATTAAAAAATCCTCTAATAGATAGCCAGAGAACTTTCCATCTTCAGTGTAGATTCCACTTTCCTTCATCGGCCAAGTTGTCATCAAATTCACTGATCCATTTGGACTTTTCCCAAGATAAGTCTAACTTCCTCAAGCTCTCACTATGTCCCGGGTCATCTTATCCTCTTCAAAATATGACTTTCCCCCTTAAATTGACTCAAGTGATTCCTCACATATCAGAAATAGGTTTACATGGACAAATTTGTCTCTACCATCCTTTTACTACTCAAATGCTCAAATTTTATATGTTTAAAGGAACCAACACTTCATATTTATTTTCTTTACATGTTTTATGTATTAATTATTACTATGTGTCGTAGGTTCAGATATGTCACCACACAAGAAGACAACTAGCAAAGTACTCGTGACAGAAGTTTCTGAAAGTGGAAGTAGACAGAAGGAAGAACCTAATTCCTCAAGGGAAGTATATAATGATACTATAGGGATCTTAGAGAAAGGGGAAGATCCACTCAAATTGGTTGATATTTTCTAGATGTTCAAGAAGCAATACTTCTTCATGGATCTCAAAGATCGGGACGAGATCAAAATATTCAAAAATATTCAGAGGTCGAGATTACATAGAGTGGTGTCTCATGCACCAGTGTTCCCTTGTGTAGATGTGATTTCATAGATCCTCAAGCATGTGGACCTTGACAATTGATACATACTTAATGATAAAGGGGATCCCATAGCATCACTCCAAGAAACAGATCTATCTAATTATTATCATTTGGAAAAGGGAACCTGGTCGTTGAATGAGGAGCTTATTAGTGAGTTCAAGCAAATGACAAAGGACCTATTCAAAATATGACATAAACAAAATAAATATTTCAATCTCAAACCATCTGGCGACTATCCAACCACTGCATTGAGAAATCCATACCAATGCATCATAGAAATTCTTTGCATACTATATGTGGAGCAAGATGATTTGGAATTCACTATGTCCCTAATGTCCCCACTCTACTACTGTATTGATGAAGGGTCGACATTCAAATGGGTTTATAACTTATCACTGATCAACAATCTAAACAGAATCCATCACAGTTGTTGAAGAGACCGAACCTACAAAATTCCCAAGTTTTCATATGGCATCTTACCTATTGGATATTATGTGTGTACCCCATCAATATCCCAATATGGGTTGGGCATGGAAACCAACTGACCCATTTATACATATATATATTGTAAGGTTCTCTAGGAGCACAAATATAATACATAAAACCATAGGATTTGCAACCACGTCTTAGAGCCTCTATATGAGCTCATCTTTTTTCACCAACTCCATGTATGACAGATAAAGTGTTGACAATAATCTGAAATATTGAGGATTGGTACCTCATGGAGCATGGAACCTACATAAGGACATACGGGGATACCAAAGCTCCCCATCTTCTCCTGAGATTTGTGCCAGACAGACTAATACTCCAATAAATATTGTATCAAACTATAATTTATGGAATTATGGAAACAATGTGTCATGATAAGAAGGATATCTAACCCTCACTTCCATTGTGTTTTGTCTCATACTCATTCGCAAGCACCAAGAATGCCAAGGATAAAGTATATACGCTAGTGTCATATCACTTCAAAGGAGAAAATTCCAGGACACGTGATCCCAAGAAAGTAGTAAAAAACTATTGCAACCAAATAAAACATACTTGGGAATATTCCTCGGCTACTAAGGAAGAGGAAGAGGTTCACTTTGGATCTCAGACTTATAATGAATTCATTTCCAGATAGTAGGGAAAAATTATAGGGAGGATCACCGATGAATAAAAATCCCATGAATAAGCGCGAAAGAAAGAAGAAGAATAGGAAGAAGCAAAAGAGTTGGCCACCACTACATCTACATATTTTGAATAAGTTGAAGAGGAAGAACCAATAGCTAACAAGAAAATAAGGAAGAAGGAAAGGGTCCAAAAAAAGAAGGAGGGCAGTGTTGACAAGAAGAGAAATATTGTAGAGCCCAAGGAAAAGGTGGAAGTTAAAATTGCAATAGCAACAATGATGACAATAGTGGAAGGAGAAGAAAAGGAAATAACAAAGAAAGAAGGAGAGGATGAGAGAGAGGCAAAATTTGCAACTGAAAGAGACGCAGTAGAGGCAGTGGCAGAAAAATAAAGATCGTCGAATGAAGTTCTAGTTAAAGCAGTCGAGGAAGAGAATCGAAGAAAGTACTAAGAATCTATTAATGATGACACCTCACCTATGAATATATATATCCCATAAACATCATCAGAAATTCTCGATGGTCACATTCAATTCGATGGAATGGAACTGGAGCTTAGCACACCATACAAGCCCAACAAAGTGTCAAACTTAAAATAAATCATATATGACAAATCCACTGGTTGGATTTTGCAAAAACAAGTCAGGAAGGTAAGGTCATAGGGGGTAATCCATTAGTAGTCTTCATAGAGACTATTGTAACGAAAGATGCTAGCCAAGATCCGCTCTCCATAGAATCCACTGGCACCATCTTCACCAAAACAATGGAGCAGAACCTGAAAAACTTGTACCACCAAAACCAAGAGAAGGATTCCATTATCAAAGAATTGGAAGAGAATATCAAGCATGCAAAGAAGGATGAGGGTAACCTAGGATAATTTAATGCATGCACTAAAAATTTCTAAACAGAGTTGGATGAGACTATCATAGATATGTACACCCATTTTCACTTCTTTCAACAATTGGTATCCAACATAATGGAATAACATAGTCATGTACAGGACAAGAACACCCATATTGTCACCATCCAAGAGGGCCTAGATGACGTAAAATTATGGATCACTGAGAATCCATATTCTCTAGCTGAGCTCCCTTTCCCCTCATAGGTAGAAAGAAGAATCGACTACAGTTTTCTTGATCGGTATCAACAAGATGGGAACAAAGAATAAAAGGAGAAGACTAGCTCGATTGCAATTTGCACACAAAATCATAAAGCAAGGAAATTTTTGACACAAAAGTGTTTCCTTCCTCCCATCGAAGAGCTTGAGATAACCATCACTATGGAACAACTCCTTGAAAAAACCAAGCAAAGAACAAATCAAAGACAGGAGGTAACTAAGGAAACTACAAAGGTGACAATTGAGTTAATGTGGAAACACCTTGTCCATCTTGCCAAAGTTCACACTATGATACAAGCGCTCACGGCCACCCTAGCGAAGGACATGAAGTCTCTCACCCATAATTCAGCCTCACATGAAGTTTCTCTCTAGGAACTTTTATATCACATGGTCATATCACTCTACGACCAATACGAGGTTTTGGAAAACTATGTCAAGGACAAAGGCGTATAAATGAGACAAAACAACAAATTAGGATTTTCTAACAATTGTACTCTATTTTGTGTTTATTCAACCACCCTCAACTTCGTCCTCATTCTTACACATGTCAATATCCAGTGAGGGAAGATGAAATGTTTTGTAATTGCTTCTTGTGGAATTCAAGAAGACATTTTCAGCAGTTTTTTAGGATCTCTATAAGTAAAGGAAGAGGCCCATTTCGAAAGGTATCTTCAAGCATTGTATACTAACTAAAATATTTTAGAGTTATTATTGTGTTAACTGAAATTGAGAAGCTCTCAGGGCCAGTTTTGATAGAGAGAAGAACTTGTGTAAATGGTTTCTCGTTGTGAACTATTTTCATAAAAATTATATATTGTTTACATGTGTTGTAAGAATGTGTTTTTTCCTATAGACTTTTCTTATGCAAATTAATATTGCTCTCACAACTTTGTCATTCTTTCTTATGTTTTTTCCTGAGAATATGAGTTGTGTATGTATGTAATAACATGATTCTAGACTAATATGGTTATGTATTTGCATACATGTGTTGTCTAACTTTGCTACTTTATAATAACTATCTAAGTGAAGTTATCTATAGGGATTAGTTTCATTTTAGCTGCTCATTTGGTTACTATATATTTATCCTAGCTAGGATAGGTTACTTAGATTTATTTTTGTACTTAGTTATATTTCATTTGCATTTTCATTTGCATTCACCAACCATCCAATCACCCCTCATAACCATAAATGGAATTCGGTCTAGAATTCGGATGGGTCTCCTAAATCAAACGTTGCATATTCTAATTGGTAACATGTATTGAGTACCCCTTAATGTTGAAGGGAAATTATTCCCATAAATAGGTAGATAAGTCACACAAAACCATCATACCATGTAAGTTGTTTGTTTGTTGCAGATTTGGTATAATGGTACCATAGATTTTGAGGGCCAAAATGACCTTGTTTTTCGTGACTTGTATATTTACAATCATAGTACCCTAAGGAAATCCATGGTATAGTCAATTCCAAAATATCGTGTAATGAACTGAAAAAAAAAATATGTAGATAATTAGAACAATTATTACCAAAATAGTTTATAGAAAGAGACAAAATAGTAATCACAATGACAATATAGATCCAAAATATGATATCTCTATTATCCTGAGAACAATGTTCACTTGACTCTTTGAGGGGGAAACCTCCAATAGAGAAAATATTGAGTACAAATGATTCAACAAAACAAGTTTTTCATTGCTTTCTACCCCTATATATACTATTTATATCTTCTTGAGAACATTCTAGAGGAAGAACTTTCTAGAGGTAGAACCTTATAGTAAGTCCTCTTAAATTAGACATTGTAACATTATTGCATAGGCCTTATTTACTAATGAAAACCTTTATTACATAGAAAAACATATTATTATATAGGTTAGGACCCTAACATGCCCCCCCTTAAACAACAAGCTTGTCCTTAAGGCTTGATATGTGAGAATTAGTGTAGAAAGTCAACTAGCTCTCACGTGGCATCCTTGGGTTATGTATCCTTCCATTGTACTAAAACTTCCTGAATTGTGTGTTGATGGAGATGATGCTCATGTTGGGATAGGACTGCTTATGGATGCAACCAAATGGAAATTTCTTCATCCAATTCATGGAGAGTAGCTTGAATTTATCACTTGGTTCCAGTCACTTTCTTTAAGCAAGAAACATGAAAAACTGGATGGAGCTTAGAATGACTGGGAAGAGATAATGTGTAAGCCACAGGCCCTATATTCTTGTGAATTGTATAAGGGAAATAAACATTTGGAGGAATTTTATGGTAGTGATCTTCTTTGAGGGAAGTTTGATTATAGGGTTGTAGACAAAGAAACACTTAATCCCCTTCAACAAAATGGAATTTGAAATGAAACTAATCAACTTGTTGCTTCATTCTATTCTAAGACATTAACAAATTCTCTTTGATGGTGCATAGAATGTCATATTGGAATGTAATGGTTCTATCCACCTCTTGGACCTTGGAGACACTAAGAAAGTAAGTTAATACAGAGGGTGTATTTTTACCATAGATTTCCTCAAATTGATTCATGCAAGTAGCACCATGGTAAGTTGTATTATACCACCATTCAATGAGTGGTAACCATTAAACCCATTGATATTGTCATTCAAATGCAAAGCACCAAAAACATGGTTCCAATAACTTGTTCATGGCTTCGATTTGAACATCATTCTAGGGATGATAGGTAGTACTAAGATGCATTTGGGTGCCCTGGATCCTGAACAATTCTTGCCAGAAGTTTCTTGTGAAATTTGGATCATGTCGGAGACAATATATTGCAGCATTCCATGGAGTTTGAATATATTTTCCATGAAAAATTGATCCATTGTGGAAGCTTTAACTGGGTGTTGTAGGGAACATAAACTAGCATATTTGGAAAGGCGATCAACCACAACCATGATGACTGATTTATTTCTATATTTAGGTAATCTAGCGATGAAGTCCATAGAGATACCATTCCATATAGCATATGGAATAGGGAGAGGTTGTATTCAAGTACCTTCTTTATTGATTACCATGACCATGGGAGAAGAATAAGGGATTGTACTAGGGAGGATGACACCTGTAGCTAACAATTATTGAAAATTTTTCTCAATTTCATTGTTTGATCGAATGGGTGAAGATAAGGGTGAACATTGGGAGGAATAATACCAAGGACAAGTGGAATGGAATGATCATGGGGGCCACAGGAGGGTGAGATTCCTTGTGGGTTGTCAAAAATGGATTGGTGTTTGAAGAGGATAAGATACATGTTGGGATGAACAATGGGGGAAGGAGTCTCAACCATTTGAATGGCATGGAACTGGGAAATAATGCTAGAATGACCATTTTTTAGGAGTGTTTCCATTCAATGTGAACTAATAATCTCGGGGGAACATGTCATGATTCCTTAGAACTTGTAAGGATGTCCATCCTATTGGAAACTCATATATAATTCCTTGGAGTTCATGGTAATGGGGCCTAGCATGCATAACCATTCAACACCCAAAACAATGTCACAACTTCCCATTTCAGTAGAAAACATGTGGGATTTCATATGATAATCACTAATTTGCAGACACACATTTTCACAATGAACCCCACATTTCATGGAACTACCATTAGCAATGATGATTTGAAAGTTATTGATTGCATCGATATAACAAAGGGTCTCTTGATCATTAATTTGGTGATGAATAAAATTATGGGTGATGCCACTATTGATGAGGATGATAACTTTCTAATGATTGATATAGAAAATTAAATTAAGGGTTTGGGGAGATGAGATATCAGTGAGAGAATGTAGAGAGATGAGAGGTTTGACCTCAAGTGGATCAAAGGGAGATTTGGTATCATCATCCTAGGGTAGAGCTTCGGGAGGGGAAACATCATCGTCATTTTTAGAAATATCCTCAGAAATGGCCATAAAAATATTTTTCTCCTTACATTTGTGCCCCGAGAAATATTTTTCATCACATTTGTAGCAAAGACCCTTAAGTTGGCATTCAACCATTTCTTCCCTAGTTAATTTTTGGACCTTAAGAGGAGTTGGATTGGTGGGGCAGAAACATGGAATAAAGGATGGATTTTTTATTTAAGAAGAAACTACCTGTTGTGCTTCCTTGGTTTAGTGAGTGGCTTCAATCCAAGTATGGGGGTGAGCCATTAGGACAAGAGCTCAGATGTTTTCCTTGAGGCCACTAATAAAGCATTCATGAAAGAAGGTGTATGACTTACCTTCACTTTGGAAATCCAATTGCTAAAATGTAGTGTTGTAGTATTCAAGTGTATCACACCATTTAAGCTTGGTCAAATAGCCCAAATGATGAGTGTATGTGTCAAAGTGTTCATAAAGGTATACAACAAATTGGGTCCAAGCAATATAACCTTGGTGTGAATTTTTACACCATTTCCACCATTTCCATCATTCTGGATCCAAATATATAACACTGGCATTGTTATCGAACTAATTGGTAAGTGAGGACACAAACAAATCTCCCTAACTTCCACAGGAAACTAGAACAAAACAAAATAGAATGCATACTTCACCTTAAACTTCATTGTCATATAAACTAGTTTAGTGAGGTACAAGTGACATACCTTTTAAACGACACTTGATCCTCGCTAGTGGCATCCGTGTAGATCCTTCCTTGGGTTTGAAGAATAGTAAGACTATCTAAGAATCACAAACCAACAAAGAGGGAAAACAAAGATATATATATTCTAATGAAGTCTATGTATAAGATCAAGGAAGTATACAATAGAAGATGAGATTCTTTTATATGGAAGAAGTGTATTGCTATATTAAATTAAATGGAAAGTGGAGAATACAACCCATGCCTTGATGTTGCAAGGTCCCCTTTCAATGGCTCTTTTCTTCAAAACACATACCTTTTCTCCAATTCCTTGAATGAAGAAGATCCACAATATGACTTGAAGAACTAAAGCAAAGCTCTCAAGCATAATCTGTAGCAGAACTCTCCATGCAAATATTAGCCTATTGAACCTTATCATTTTCCATGAGATATCCCTCCTTATATAGGGTGAAAGAGAGATGGGTGAGGATATTAGGATGATCCCACTAAATCCGAGAAGCAAGTAATATCCAAACCGATCGGAGGCCACCTCACCTTTTAGAAGATTCTCTTCTAGAGCATTCATGAATTTTGAATTTTCCTTGGCTCTAAGAATCGTCTCACCCTATGAAAAAGAAGCATGAAATGACATTGCAGTCCAGTTTTAGGGAAGAGTGTGATGATTGGGCATCGTCGCACCCCATGCATATACCAGGGTGTGATGACCTTCATTGTTATGGTTTTTTGAAGAGTAAAGCAAACCACTTTTCTCATGAAGAAAATCTCTTTTAATATTTTCAGGGAACATGAAAACATGTTGTCAGTTGATCACTGAGGTGACAAAAATAATGTGTAATAGAATTCCCCCCAAAGTATGAAGCTGGAACTCGTGACAGTTGAAATTCTTTGTAGAATGTGTGTGTCGAAAACAAGGAGCGCATAGATCGGGAACATGCAAACAATAAAGCATCTGCATAATAACATACCATCTTCTGAGGTAATCATTCCCATGCTCAGACTACAGGTGACTCTAATCATGAGTCTCAAGTGATTCATGGAGACTAAGCACACACCATGGATTCATGACATCATGATTCATCATAGCCACCAGGAATACACTATGGATCTATGCTCTAAAAGAATTCAAATTTAGACATAGCCATGAAACATACACAGTGGATCTATGTGTTAGTACAAATTTATGAATACTTCGTCGCAAACTGGACCAAAATGATGAGATCCGGGGTATTCATTTCCATCATCTCTAAGTACGAATCTATCCATGTGATTACAGGTGTCGAAGTCGAACATGGTAAAAACCACTTGATTACCGATCATTAATGAAAATCGTTAACAAGTGCGAGGGAAATCACCATTGATATCAGTGACTCCAAAGGTACCCTGGTACAATCCAATGAATGTGAATAGATGAGTTTAATTCAAACACTCGATGGAATCTTCTTTTGATGATTGCAGCTATGTGAGACATTCTCCAACTTACAAACCTGTGAGATGTGGATCATTGCATCTATGTGAGTCTTTATCCATCTTAAAAACTTGAGAGAAATCCCCTAAGAAGGGTATGTGGTTCCTACCTGAGACAAAGTTGGAATGTAGATATGACCTCCTCCATTCATAGAGTTGAGAAGAACTCTAGATGATTATCCTGTGGGAAAGGTGATATGTTGAGTTATACATGTCTGTGGCTTATCACAAGGTGAACGTGTGAAATCCCAAAGTGTTGGGTACATCATCATGTGAACAGAAATGAATATGATGTATTAGCCTTCTCTGAGAAGAATATTTGATGAGAAAATCTAGATGATTCTCACGTGTGAGGTAGTGGGAAAGAAGATTTGTAGAGTGGACGTGCCTGTGGATGAGCACAGGTGAACGTGTGAAGATATGGTTCTTCTGTGTAATTCAGTGAGCTAGAGATATGGATATCCCTATGGATGTGCCCCTAGTATATGAGCACTAGTGGGTGTATCAAATCTCTTGCTATATTGTTCAAGAGTCGGACCTGCATGTAACCCTAATTGTAATGTAAAGGGTGCAGGTTGGCCCCACCTTAATGTGATTAGTAATAAATGTAAAAGATAATTAATATGGTTAATATTAATTATAATGTGATTTAGAGAGGTTGGCCCTATTGTGCCAATAGATATTATGTTTATAGGACAAGTCTAATATAAATAAAGGAATATTCCCCATTGTGGAATCATATCCTTCACACATGTTTGGAAATTTCAGCAAGTACACTTCCTTGGGAAAAGTGTGCACCTCTCTTGGGCGCTAGAGTTCTAGGGTTTGAGAACCATTTTGTGTGCTAGGTTTTATCTTGGTGATGAAGGTATTTCTCTTGAATAATATAGAAAAGGATTTGGTTGGGTTTTATTCCCTTGTTGAGAAGGGTTTCCCAGGATAATTCTTGTGTTATTGTGCATGGTGGTTCTTCTTGTGATGTTGATTGTTGAAACATTAATGGTTTAAGTAAAATGATAAAATGGAATGAACTTCATGCTTAAGACTGGGTTATTGAAAAATCAACATGGTATTAGATCATAGGTCTTGAAGAACCCATTGCACAAAACATCAAGGCTAATCGTTCTCTTTTTTCAAAACCATACGGCCCTCCTCGGGTTTCCAGAAATTCTGTACGATCCTCCTTCTTTCTTATTTTCAGACCTTAATACTTGGAATTTGGGGATATTTTTGCATAGGAGTGTATTTTCTCCTTCAGCACACCTCCAATAAGCTTTAGATTGAAATTCTGAGCATTTTGAAATTTTCGCCCTAGGGTTTCACCAATTTCTGCAGAAATTTTAGTATTAGGGTTTCTGCAACTCATTGAAGGATCTCTTCATCTCACCAATGTTCTCCTATCCTTCAAAGTCTTATTTTTGGTAGTATTAAGTTCAATAAAACCTAAAAGTGCTATCCTAGCCTAGCCATTAGGTTTTCTATCCCAGTTGACAAAGGGTTGTGAAGAATCTAAAATTATGATGAACAAAACTATGATGGAAAATAATCTTGATGGATCAAGCAACTTCAAGTTCCTGGAAGACAAGACCTCAAAGGAAGACTTATTTTGGGTGATACAAAAGGTGTCACTATGACATACCTCCTTCATAAATATGTCAAATGAAAAGAGATCAGCCATGTGCCATTGGATAAATTATATCATCACCCTTAGGTATGCACTTGTACATATATTATTTGTATCATTTTCATGAGGGTAATTGCATAATGAAGGAAGATGAAGTATTGGATCTTGAAGGATCTAAGTGCATTGAGAGGAAAAACACACTAAAGTGAATACTTCGAGTTTGATTGTTGAAATTGTGATTCCTCTAACCTATATTTCTAAAGTTTGCTACATTACAACTAGGTGTTGTAGCTATGACAACAATCCTTAAATTGTTTTGATTCTAGAGATGTACCCATTATTCTCCTTTAGGAGATATTATTGTTTTTGGTTCCTCTTGTTTTCTTGTTCCAGACAAGTTAAGAACAAATGAACATGCTCATCCTTTAGAGGGAGTCACTTGACTCGGAGGGAGTCAAAACTATTTGAGAAAGAGGAAGAATAGAATCATCAATGAGACAACCAATGCAATAATGCATGATCAGAATATTTCTATTATTCCATGGGCATAAGCATGCATGACATAGTATATGTTCAAAACAAGAGTCTTCATCAAACTTTGAAAAACATAACTCCCGAAGAAACCTTCACCGGAGAAAATCCTTAAGATTGAACACTTCAATATATTTCGGTGCCCAGTGTATTTTCATGTACCCAAAGAAAATAAGTCCAAGATAGATCCTTCAAGAAGAAAGGATACATTTATGGGATAAAACAGTGAATCTTTGAAGACATTCTAGATCTACATCCCTAGTCAGAGAAAGATTGAGACAAGCAGAGGTGTTGTCCTTGAAGAAGAGATATCCTTTCAAAGATCCAAAGAATCTCAAATGGAGATTGATAGTGAGACAATACCTTCTCCCCCTTCCGCATTTCAGAGGGAGATAGACATTATTACAACTGATCCAGTTTCTCCAGTTGATATGTTCAAAGATATTGCAGTAGGGCATAAAATACCTACCTAGACTCACTCTACAAGAGGCAAAGAAACATACAAGCCTCTCGAGGCACATCCCGAGAAAGAAAAAAATATTTTTTTGAGTTATCCTTCAGTCATGAGCCACCTCATTGATGATAAAACTCCTTGTCTTAGTGAGGAAACATGAGAACAGGTATGGAAAGATGCCATAACAGAATAATACCAGTATATCTTAAATAATGGTGCATAAGGGAAGTATGTGATAACTTCCAAGTGAATCTATAATATCAAACCTGTAGCTGATAGAAGTATCCAGAAATAAAAAATGATATCTATATCCAGAAGTTTCTCACAAACAGAGGGAGTTGTCTATGATGAGACACTTGATTTAGTAAACCTGGCATACTTCCATTCGTACTACTATCCATGAGTTGGAAACTATATCATATAGATAAATTCTTGATGATTTTGGACTTCAGAAAGAGTATTGTTGATCCAAACCCATATCATTACAGTGTTGATGACAAGAGATTGATTTTGATGACTTATTGAGAAAGCCTTGTTGTTGGATACAAGTAATCCTTGACTTCTAAATTAGAGATGAAGAATTTGAGAATGATGCACTACTTCTTGAGACAAGAAGTATGACAGAGGACCAATGAGATTTTCCTGAGTTAAGGAAAACATACAGTGAAAATATTACAGAAGTTCAAGTATGACAAAATGAAAAATCCATCATGATGGATTGATGATTATTCAGACGATATTGATCCATAGTTGATTGGATCATTGATGTATCTGTTTAACACTATAATTGATTCATTCCATGAATTTTCTTAGTCATTTCATGAGTCAACCTAGACAGACTCACTAGACAACAACAAAACATGTATTAAGATATATCTGAGACACAGTTGGATATAGACTGAGACATGCCTTCAGTGATAACTTGAGTTTGTAGGATATACCGATTCAAATTGAGCAGAAAGTACAGTGAACCGGAAGAAAAAATCCGGTTAATGTTCTACCATGAATTTTTCCATGGTTTCCTGATACAGTAGGAAACAAAAATATGTGGCCTTGAGTGCACCAAAGATAGAGTATATATAGCAGTGAGTGTGCGAAGAAATGTGGCTTCACAAGGTTTCAACAAATTTACTTAACCTTGAGATGGATTCTATGATGATAACCAAAATCCGTGTATAAATCTCCTTGACAACCAAGTGTTTCCTGATGAATCGAAACACGACAAGATGAAATATCCTTATATCATAGATATGATGCTAAGGAAAAATCGTACACATGCAGTACCTTCCTACACATGAGCATATTACATACATCTTCACCAAACTAACTTGGTGAAGAATGCCTCCCTAGTTGAGAGGGAGTATTGATGACTCCAGCCACGAAAAAATTCAAAATATATCCATGTGAGACTTGGCATGATAAAGAATGCCTCTCTAGTTGAGAGGGAATGTTGATGATTGCAGCTATGTGAGACATTCTCCAGCTTACAAACCTGTGAGATGTGGATCATTGCAGTTATGTGATTCTTTCTCCATCTTACAAACTTGAGAGAAATCCCCTAAGAAGGGTACATGGTTTCTACCTGAGATAGGGCTGGAACGTAGAGATGACCTCCTCCATTCAGAGAGTTGAGAAGAAATCCAGATGATTATCTAGTGGGAAAGGCGATCTGTTGAGTAGGACGTGTCTATGGCTGAGAACAAGGTGAACATGTGAAATCCAAAAGTGTTGGGTGCATCATCATGTGAACAGAAATGAAGATGATGTATTAGCCTCCCTTGAGCAGCAGAGTTGACGAGAAAGTCCAGACGATTCTCCTGTGTGGGGTAGTGGGAAAGAATATCTATAGAGTGGACGTTCTTGTGGACGAGCAAAGGTGAATGTGTGAAGATCTGATTCTTCTATGTAATGCGGTGATCTAGAGATATGGACATCCCTATGGATGTTCCCCTAGTGGATGAGTACTAGAAGGTGTATCAGATCCCTTGCTATATTGTTCAAGAGTCAGACATGCATGTAACCCTAATTGTAATGTAAAGGGTACAGGTCAACCCCACCTTAATGTTATTAGTAATAAATGTAAAAGATAATTAATCTGGTTAATATTAATTATAATGTGACTTGTAGAGGTCGACTATGTTGTGCCAATAGACACTTTTGTTGATAGGACAAGTCTAATATAAGTAAAGGAATATTCCCCATTGTGGAATCATATCCTTCACACATGTTTGGAAATTTCAGCAAGTACACTTCCTTGGGAAAAGTGTGCACCTATCTTGGGCACTAGAGTTATAGGGTTTGAGCACCCTCTTGTGTGTTAGGGTTTATCTTGGTGATGAAGGCCTTTCTCTTGAAGAATATAGCAAAGGATTTGGCTGGATTTTATTCCCTTGTTGAGAAGGGTCTCCTAGGATACTTCTTATGTTCTCTTCTTCATGGTGCTTCTTCTTGTGATCTTGATTGTTGCAACATTAATGGTTTAAGTAAAATGATAAAATGGAATGAACTTCATACTTAAGCCTAGGTTATTGAAAAATAAAAATATTCCAATCAGGGGTCCATGATGTGAACCCACTGTTGAAAGCAAAGAAACATGCCATTGAGGCATGCAGGCTCTAAGGTACTAAATTAATTCTAAGTCTTGTTCCCGGATAATGATTTGAAGTCGACAAGAAAAGACTCGTCATAGGAGGGCCTTGATGTATCCCCCATCAAAGAAAAAAAATATGTAACAAATTTGAAGTAGATCAGAGTATGAAGTGATTCGGAACTAACATAGGGAAGGCCGACATGGTAGAAAATATATGACTATATATGGTCGACTCGATAGAAGGATTGTTTAGGTTGGAATTCTCTTGAACATATGAACGACAGGACAGTTGTCTCGGCAGCATTGAATCAAGGAGGACCCAACATATGAACTTGTGGCTGGTCAAATGAGAGGAAAATGGATTTCCCAACCCAAATACAATGATGAAGGGGGGTGACATGTTCAAGAGCGACTATTACTGCCACTAACACAAATACAGAGACACATTTCTTTCCAAATTTCCCCCCACCATTTGTGGAGAGTACCTCTTTATTTTTGTGAAAGATTAAGGAGGATAGAATATGCTTGTAGATGTAAGCTCATCCTTCGGACAAGTCCCTCCGAGTATGTTTAAAGAACCCTAATAAGGAGTGGGTTGATCCCATATGGTTCTTTCAATGTTTGTTTAACAAGTCCAAAGAAAGAAAACTTAGGGGTTTTTCAATTTTAGAGAGTCTGAAAAACACTTAAAGAGAACTCCATCGGGTCTTTTTTCGTAAGTTAGTTTGACGAGACCAAAAATGATATAACCTACTGCTCATCGGACATTTTCTTCAAATACTTTTATGAGCATGAAAATAAAAAGGTTGCTTGGCCATCTTTTCATGTTTAGGGAGCTAGAAAAGAGATTAAAGGATACTCCATCGTTTTTCGTTTTTCAAATTACCAATGTGAGTTTGAAAAAATGATGAAAGACTACTCGATTATATTCTCATGATTTCACGAGTGTGAGAAAGAATTAAGACTCTTCTCGGATTTTTTCCTAAAAAACCCTAAAAGAATCTATACATAAGAAAAATATGTGAAAATAAATTAAAAAGGGTGGACCCTTGTTCCAACGTCTTGTCTCTAGACCTTTTAATCTGCAAAAGTCAACACTTTGCCAAGTTTTTAATACTTTAGGTCATGGATAAAATATAAAAATAATATAATTTTGCAAATTAAAAGTCGTAAAAATAATAAAATAGGCCCAAAACACCATTTTACCATTTCATTTGCAAATTTACCCAAATAGTGCTCCAAAGCCCCTTTTCTCCCCAAATTTTAACTGTCGATTGTGGATCATGCCATGGATCATTTTGTGAATCGTCTCCATCAAACAAGTAATATTCTTCTTCTTCATTTTTTCATGGTTTCAAAATTTGTTTTTATTGGTCAAATTTGTGTGTTGGGTCGATTTTTTGGGGCTACCTATGCATTGAGATCGCCACAGCTGCCTTATATCATGAACTGCGATGATCTTGCATCATCACAGGTGACCCTATAGTCAGGGTGCGACAATGTCTCTCTACATGAATGTGCATCCCTGCGACGACTGCAACCAAAAATTTAAAAACATAAACCTAACTAGAAAAAACCCCCAAGAAAGATTTTTTGTTTCTAATCTTCTTTTATTGTTCCTTGGTAGGATTTCCTTGCTAGGAACTAGACTAGAAACGCATAAGGAAATGAGGTCCTCATTAACTTCAGTCAGTGGTTTAAGATTAAAGGTGATAAGAAGGAAGACTTAGTGAGAAAATTGGACAAGTCTGCCATGAGCATCTGGCCTTCAAGCAACTTGGTGAAGAAAAACTCAAGCACAAGAGCACTCTTTAACCTAAGTTTCAGACACTAAAAATATTACAGAAACATAATAATCAAACCTCCATTACTAAGTGGCTACAACAACTCATCTAGATCCTCCATGCACGATCATTTCAGCCTAAGAAGAAGCTATATAAAAAGGAAAGTATTGGAACAGGTTACTGTTGCATTATAATCAAACCTACATTACAATACAACCACAACCCTCAAATGGGTCCTCCATGCTAGAGTGTCTCAACACATTTTACACAAGAATATGAAAGGAACTAACTTCTATTAATGCGAAAGTCTCAAATCATATACATAACCAGAGAACAACTCTAACATCAAAAATTACATAGTATGGAGCTATTCTCAACCAGTTGATGACCATAAAAAAATATTGAATTGATATATTTATACTCAAATCATTCCACAACTACCAAGAGTGTGATCTAGCCATTCCATTCAAATCCTTTCGTCTACTCCTTATTTTTTCAGACTATGCATGTATCCTCCTGCCAGATGCAAACTCAGCTCAGCATGGGCCTACAAGAAAAATTGTCCATCGTGGTACCTCGGGCTGAAAATTCTATCTCCATGGCCAGACCCTCCATGCCTTTTATTTATGGAGTGAGTCAAGGTTTCAACCACCATTCCTTTTCATTAACTATTTTTTCCTTGGGATCACAACGATGCTTAATGCCTAGGTGGCGGCTACATGTTTCTCTCGGATTTGATGCTATATAAGATTTGATGTTATATAAGCACGTGATTGTGGGTCCGTCAAAGGTGGTTTGTATTCACACAACTTTTGAGCCCGCAATTCTCCACCTTCTGCCACGTACCTCTTTTACTAAACCATGGTTTCGATTGCGGGACTGCTCAAGAATTTTAATGCTCGATCAAGTTGTGTCCCCACAATGAAGTGTGGTCATCGTTCTAGTCACGATATACAATCTGGGAAATCCCTTCTTTTGTTGCCACACACCACTCTTGTATGGACCCTGCTTCCTGGTGCAAATATCAATGGCTCACAATTACTTCGGGAGTTTGGGCGTTGGGCCTTTTCAATGCATAGCTCTTACAATCATCTAAAGTGTAGAATTCCTGAAGTGTGAGATATGGCACCACGTGTCTTCTTGTTTTGGACAGTCGATATTTACTTTAGGAGTTTAGGATTCAGAAACTTTCACCTACTTGCTTGCTCAATTCTCTAAAGTGTCGAATTCCCAAATTGAGAGATCTGGTGATGCATGGCCTCTTGATTTGGACGGCCAAGATTTATTTCAGGAGTTTGGGCTTTGGGCCTCCGAGATTCCTTTACTCACTCAACATTTGCTTGCTTTCTCCCAGAGTATGAGATCGCCTAACATGTGTCCCATGTTGAAAGATCAATGACCACAAGCGATGCAGGCTCACAACTAGCAGATACTTTAATTTCCTTTCTGATCCCCGCAATGTGAATATGCTATTTCATAGCAGGATCGATATGCACCATTGATATGTTGATCTAGCAACATCAATGATTGTGAGCGATTACAGGATCAAAACTTGTGGAAACTATAATTTGTATCCCGATCCCCGTAATGCCTCCCCACCTTCGATTTCTGTCCCATGAGATCTGATGGTCGTGACTTAATATTTTTTATCTGACAGTTGATCTTTCTCTCACTTAGATATTACAGCTGAAAAATGAATCTGTTCACATGCCAGTATTTCGAACCCAAAAAGGTTTTCACTTGGACATTTCATGTGCAGACCATGAACATGGACAACTTGCTTCCCTTAACAACTATATGTGATAACATTTGGCTCCACAGGGGATGGCATGCTCCCTGCGAGCTTCCAAGAATGCGCAGTTCTAGTTCCTTAGTTGTTGGGTTGTGGATTCGATCTCAAATACATATTGCTGAGGAAAACATGTTGACATGTACACTACTCTACTTACAAAAAGAAAAAAAACACATGTGCTCCAGGAGGAGCTTATTTATGTACAATCCTAGACTAACTAATTTTTTACAATGTGCTAGGTGAAAGAAAACTTCCATCATAGACACCCAGAATGTTTGGTAATACAATTCTTCTTTTCATTGCAAATGATCCACAAAATGTGTCCCCGAGGTGTAGGACAGTCGGTGACGGAGTGTGTTGTTAAGCCACTCCGTGATGTTAAAGTCACCGGTTCGAAACCT